>MU189386.1:19995-49520 GCA_016904865.1 Pissodes strobi | reverse complement strand
TGATTTTAGTAAATTCTAGAAAAATTTAAGTCATTTTGAGATATCGACTGCTTTGGCCACATCAGGTACGCGAAACTACTACAGTTTTTAAACCGCTCAGAGCGATAATTTATTTATTTTTCCAAATGAAACATCCTGTATATAAACTATTTTTTTAATCTTAATAAAACTCTTAACAATATTTATATAATGATTATTATTCTATACCTAAATTCAACAGTTTTTGAAACATTCGTATTTTAAATTTAATTTATTAATAAAACGTATATTCTTTTCATTATGATTGAATCTTAATAATGTTATATTTACAATAATTTATTGCTTTCTCCAGAGCTTATTATTCAGAATAATTATATCGGGAACGTTTTATTAACAAAATAAATTTTAACAAGCAGATAGAAATAATTTATCAAATTTATTACTTGCAGCAACTCTTCAACATTTCATGTAAATACTATAGGCATATGCTTAATATACAGGGTGTATGGAAAAACCGTTCGAATAATCTAAAGAGTGATTCTACATAAGAAAAAATTAAATTTTTTCATATGAACCTGAGTCCAGATACAGGGTGTCAAACTTTCCTAAAAAATCGATTTTTTATTAATATCTTAAATATCCATAAATCGATTTTGTTGAAATTTAGTAGTGCCATTTGTAATAATAAGGGGCTCATTTAGCCTTAATTAGATTAAAAATATAAAGTCCACTGGCGTCCCGGGGAGCATCATACCGAATATCATTGACAAAAAAATTTGCGCCACTAACTTTTTAAAAAAAATTATATTTTTTTCGAATTAAGCAACTACAAGTATATCATTTTTGTTGCTTCAATTGCTTTCGTATCTTGCTTAATTTTCGAGGAAAAAAAATCAAAACCAGTTCGTTACATTTCCATTTTTTTTTTAAATCGGTTTTTTATTAATATCTTAAATATCCATTTACCGGTTCTGTTGAAATTTGGTAGTCTTGTCTGTAATAATATGGAGCTTATTTAGCCTTAAATAGATTAAAAAGATGAAGTCCAGTAGCGTCTCGGTGGGCATGATATCGAATATTACTGACCAAAAATTAGGCGCCAATGATTTTTTTCGTATTAAACAACTAAAAATACAACATTTTTATTTTTTGAAATGTTTTCGTATCTTGTGTCGTTTTCAAGAAAAAAATTAAAACCAGTTTGTTACATTTCTTTAGGGCAACCAATTTTACATCAATTTTCGTCGGTCCACATAATATGGTTCTTATGAAAATTAACAATGTCTTGGCGCGTAAATCCTGCTTCGTCTGTGAACAACACTTTATCGATAAAGGAACGGTCCTGATGATATTTTGTATATATAATAATTTAGTAAAACAATTTCTATGACTATAATAAACCATTGATTTCCAGAAAAACTATGGTTATCTTCCAGCTTTTGATTTAGAATTTGTGGCCCTAAAGAAATGTAATAAACTGGTTTTTATTTTTTTTTCTCGAAAACGAAGCAAGATACGGAAACAATTTAGAAAACAAAAATATTGTATTTTTACTTGCTTAATTCGAAAAAAATATTACATTTTTAAAAAAGTAAGTGACGCACATATTTTTGTCAATAATATTCTGCGGTGACGCCCACCTGGGACGTCATTGGACTTTATATTTTTAATCTAATTAGAGCTACATGAACCCCTTTTTATTACAGGTAACACTACGAAATTTCAACAAAGTCGGTAAAGGTATGTTTAAGATATTAATAAAAAAATCAATTTAAACAAAAAACTTTGGAAATAATGTAATAAACTGGTTGTTATTTTTTTTTTCTTGAAAACGAAACAAGATGCGAAAACAATTCAAGAAGCAAAAATGTTATATTTTTAGTTGCTTAATACGAGAAAAATATAAAATGTTTAAAAAGCCAATGGAGCACATTTTTTGTCAATAATTTTCGGTATGACGCCCCCGGAACGACACTGGACTTTATATTTTTAATTTAAATAAGGCTAAATGAGCCTCTTGTTATTACAGATAAGACTACCAAATTTAAAAAAAATTGGTAAAAGTATATTTAAGATATTAATAAAAAAATTTGGGAAAAATAATAAACTGGTTTTTATTTTTTTTCTCGAAAAAGAAGCAAGATACGAAAATAATTCAAGAAGCAAAAATAACTACCAAATTTCAACAAAATAAGTACATAAATGGATATTTAAGATAGATATTAATAAAAAACAGATTTTTAAAATAAGTGACACCATGTATCTTGGAAATTATGCATATCCGGACCCAGGTTCATATAAACATTTTTTCATGTTTTCATATGTAGAATCACTCCTGAAACTATGCGAACAGTGTTTCTGGATACCCTGTATATACGAAAAAGGACTTGCATAGTATATTCTATAAATGCGAATATGTATATATTATGATATGTCGGCAGTACTATATATATATATATATATATAGTGCACTCTCAATATGAAAAGATTTCTTGATATTTATATTTATTTAATAAGACATTAATAATTGTTATCTAGTTCTGGCAGATTATTTCTATAAAAAAGGAACACGACCACAATTTCCTCTATCAGTTCCGCCAGATTTCTACTATATGCAATGTTAAATGAAATCAAGTCGCCAAATTGTCAAGAATTGTTTCACAATCTAGTTGTTGGTGGTCGAGACGTATTCTAATTAGTTCCAAGTTCCTCATTTAAAGATCTTGGATTCGATGTGCCATGATAGGACGTTCTACTCTTCTATTCATATAATGCCAAGTCTAATTAATACCACGTACCATACATGCTAGAAACGATGTGTCGGGTTGGTTTCGGTTAATGAGTCTGAAATTCGAATTTTTATATTGGAATCTTGTTCTTGTTTATTATAAGAGATAAGTTATTAAATAGTAAATTCTCGTGCCGATTTCTGGGCTATTTACTTGTGACATATAGGTACTTTACGATTTCTATCTCATAATAAACGAGATACCAATATTGAGTTAAATTTGAGACACCACACACTGCATGTAAGTGCTCCCGTTTTATCTACCTTATACCAAAAGGAAGTATGTCGACCGTTTTGCATCAATTTAAATGCTCTTCTTCGGTAGCGATACCTTGTACTTCCACTGACGTAACAAATTCACAGTCTAAGGAAAGATTATAGTCATCTGACAATAGATGGCTTAACAATACATTTTGACACTGATCATCCAATTCAGGTTCATTTGTAATAGCGTCAAAGCTGCAAAAAGATCCATTTCCACTGTCAAAGCTGACACTTGGCGTTGAAAGTAACAATGATATATTTCTGGAACTACTAGATTCTGGCATGTCTTCGTGTTCTTGGAATATATTTACATCTAAAAAAGAATTAAAAACCGTTATGTCGAAAATATTGCCAAAGAAAAACAACGTAGGTATTGCTTTTCACATTTAAGGGTTTTGACGTTTTGTTCCTCCTTTAAGGCGTTCGTCGTTTAAAACTTTTAAATGTTTAGTCTTAGGTAAGTATACATTAATATAAACGAAGAGCGCTTTTAATAGATGCATTTCTGTTTTCGAAAAAAATTACATATATACCAAATGAACAATTTACCCCTACACGGTGATTCACGAGGGATGAAGGATTACACTTTTCTGGTTACTAAGATAAGCGAATTTGCTAGACTTGCCTAAAATATTTCCAGCGATGCTGGGCTGCCGGTTTTGGGGTTTTGTTCTTCCTTTAGAGCGTCGTTTAAAGAATTTAAATGATTAGTCTTATACATTTCAGCGTTTCAAAAAAAAATACATACATACTATTTTTATTTTATTTAAAGTGCTTTATTGTCCAAAAGATATTACATGTAACATTTCTTATTGACAAAGCTTTATAAGATGTATACAAAATATAAAACATAACAAAACAAAACGAAGCAAAATCAAAAAGAAAAAAAACAACAGGAAAACATAAGTGTGGTGACTTAAAACATATTAAATGGCAAATATTACCTCCGCAATACACATTATCACAGTACCTGCATTAGTACAGTCAAAATTGTAATGGCTTATTGCAGCCACAGTCAAAATTGTAATGGCTTATTGCAGCCATTTATCACAATAAAACTTTGATAACTCATTATTGGAACACACACTTCATGAGTTAATAATAGAATATAATGAGCCTTCTAGTTCTGCTCGAAAAACTCGTCAACAGAATAGAAAGCCCTCTGCAATAAAGAGCATTTTAAACTTTTACGGAAGGCTTTTAAGTCTCGAATATTTCTAATCCGCAGATCAACATGATTGTATATCTTGATGCCACTGTAAATCAAGGAATTCCTGACAAGGCTGGAATGTGGAATGGGCAAGGGAACATTGCCAATCTGACGTGTACCATATACCATCTGAGGATTGGGAAATTGATACTTATTTTTATGAATTAGGCAAGCCATTTCCAGAATAAATAAAGATGGGAGGGTCAGAATAGAGTGCTTGATAAAAAGGGGCTTACAGTGGGTTCTTGGATGCGCATTACAGAGATTTCTAACAGCTCTCTTCGGCAGAACGAAGACAGATTGAAAAAGATTTCGAGAGCAAGCTCCCAGAAGGGCAAGGCATATCTGAGATGTGACTCAATAAGGGCATAATACACGTTACGCGCAACTTCTCCACCAAGCTCTCGAAAGGTTGCCCGAACAGAAAACCAACCAGATGCCGATCTTTTATTCAACTTAACGATATGAGTATAGAACTTTAAGTCTTCGTCAATACACAAACCCAGAAACTTAGAAGAGTTCACAGCCTGGATGGTGTTGTCACCAAATATAAGGCCATCAATAGGACAGTTGAAGCCGATGAGGTTAGTTTTAGACATGTTCAAACAGAGGCGATTGGCGTCACACCACTGCTTAATCCTTCCGAGATCCAACCCAATATCCCGCAGCAGCCGCCCCGGATCCTTGTCGCGCCACAGTACGGTAGTGTCATCTGCAAACAGCGTAAAGCGCCCAGCAATTTCAAGCATAGTCAAATCATTCACATATAATAAAAAAAGGATTGGCCCCAATACAGAACCCTGGGGCACGCCGCATGAAGTACGCTGTCTGCTAGATGACACACCATCTATGTGGACAGACTGCTCCCGGCCACACAGGTAGCTCTCGAACCACCGAAGTGCCGCGCCTCGAATCCCGGACATGGACAATTTAAGCTTGCAAAATATATACGGTGGATGAAGTATTACACTTTTCTGATTACCAAAATACGCGAATTTGCTAGACTTATCTAAAATATTTCCAGCGATGCTGGACTACCACTATTTAGAAATAGCCAGGGTATCTGCTTTTTAAATAAACATCTTAAGTACTGTTGTATTTTTGAATTCAGGAAAATTGGACCGATATATTGATGCAAAATGGATGGCAGTTTCTAATCTTGGTGTCTTATACTCATTCTTCTATTCGACCCAAAATGCGAAATATCCAGACTTGCGGACACAGTAGGTTTATGAAATTTCTCATTTTCGATCGAACCAAGAGTTGCAGCCCAATTTAAATGCATATAATTTTAGAGAAGTTTAAGCTGTTAAAAAAATTTTAATCAGAACTATTTGGAAAATAATTTAATGTTTCTCAGATTCAAATACGCTTCTATATACAGGTTATTCGTTTTGAGAATCCATGGATGATGTTACCTTTAGGTAAAAGCGGCAACACCAAAGTTCGAAAAATATTTTAAATGAATCGAATTATTCCCTTATGTTAACAGCCAAGTTTTCAGAAACGTCTGATACTCCATCACCTGGTTAAAGTCAAATTTTCCAACAAATATAATTACTTGTGTTGGAAACAATAACATCCAATATTTTATATTCAACAATTATTATTCAAATACTTTTAGCGAGGATTTTTAGCTTCATATATTACTGTCATTATTCCCGCCCTTTTTCTCAGGGTTCCTTTCTGCAAGCGCGCAATTTATGACGTTAAGTCAGTTGATAGCATCATTATAACACAACAGGTGCACATGTGTCACCTAATAAAATTAAATTAAGGCACTGTCTGCTTCAGAAATCCAAATAAATGGCACTGCCTGTCGTAGGCATCCATGTTAAGTGTATCCAGACTTGCGAGAAAGTAGTAATAGTGTGTTTCCTTTGTAAAATTGTATAGTGTAATGTGTAGGCAGGAACGTCAAACTAGTGAGAGCAGTTTGATTCGGGTTAGTGACGCCCCCGCCATTCCGAGTTACCTCGGGCTGCGGCCCATCAAATCCCATCGTCCTCCCCCTGGCATGAGAACACCGAAATACAAAGTCTGGATCTGATCAGTAACAGTTAGTAACAAGAGGGGCTGCATTGTATTAGCAGGCAGGAATGTCAAACTGGTGAGAGCAGTTTGATTACGGGGAGTGACGCCCTCGCCATTCTGAGTTTGCCACCGGATGTGGCCCATTAAATCCCATCGTCCTCCTCCAGGCTGGAGAATACCAAAAGACAAAATATGGAGCTAATCACTGGGGAGTGACCCAACAAACCCCATTCTTACCTCTGTAAGACTATGGGACCACCAAAGGAATGAGTCTGAGACCGATAAGCGGCCCTAGGTGGTAGATGCATACGCCTACTCGCATCGTCCAGTGAAAGACCACCTCACCAAAACTGGGAAGTGCTAACTGGTTTCTCCGAATCACCTTCCGCCTCCGCGCTGGTGGTTCCGGGTTCAACAGTAGGAATATATGGACATGATGGTGCTTCCAGGATCAAAATATTAGGAAAACTCCCCTGCCATTAGGATCTCCGGGCGCCAGGTGGCCCTGGGAGCCCTTCATTCCGCATTTCACAGACAGCAAAGATACCGAATCAATTTAGAATAGATTTCTGCAACATAAGAAGCCTAAATGCAAACATAAATTCGGTACACCAACATCTACAAGCAAATAGACCCCACATACTAGCCCTTACAGAAATGCAAGTATTTTCTACGACAACAACAGTAAACTACCCCTATCCTGGTTACGACTTACACACCCGATTTAGACACAAGTTCGGAATATGCCTTTTTGTCCGAAGCGACCTTTCATGTCAACACTCGAACCGAACAACCTTGACGTCATATGACTCAAGATCACCGCCAAGGGATTAACCAATTTTATATGCTGTCTCTATCGCCCTCCGAGCGATAGAACCTACCAAAGCTTTTTTACAACACTAGCTACCACTTTAGACTCAATACGGGTTGATCACCCCAATTCAGAAATAATCGTTCGGAGATTTCAATGCCCACAACACTAACTGGCTCAAACATCACAACAAGACCGACAGCGAAGGTATAGAGAGGCTGAAGCATTTGCCATCAGCTGCGGGCTTACTCAACTTGTAGACGAACCAACTCGGGGGCATTCGCCGGCCTCCTGGATCTTTTTCTAACCACCAATCCTGACCAGTACACAATTACAGTTGGTCCGCCATTAGGTACTTCCGACCATAAACTTATTACAACGGTTAGTGAATTGCCACTTCTACAGAAGGATCGACCATTGCTTCGCAAAATATGGCATTACAATTTTGCAAACTGGGACGATCTAGATTTTCATTGGCTCGGCATCTGCTTTAGCACTGATGACCCGTCAGTCTGCTGTGAAGAGATTACGCAAGTAATCTCCTCAGGAATGGAAGCATACATCCCAAATTCCATCAAGTTACTGTCAAAAGGAAAGCCCTGCTTCGACAGAAAATGCGTAAAAACTGTAGGTAGGAAACAGCAAGCCTACAGTAGACCACTGAAAATCGCAATTATTTTGTCGAAGCGAGAAACGAATGCAAACGTGTGATCGACGAAACTTACGACAAACACAATGAAATAATCAGGAATAAACTTTTGCAATGCCCCAGTGGCTCCAGGAACTTCTGGTCGGTAGGAAAGGCAGTAAGTAATAACTTTACAAAAACGTCTCTCCCACTTTTGACAGACGAGCGTGGCATTACGGCGAGCCAACATCCTCGCCAAAATGTTTTCATCGCACTCTACCTTAAACGTCCTCCCAAGGCATGGCTCTGCCCACCATATCGAACATCAACTCTACCATAGTAGAAGTCAAGTTTCATCACCGTGATATTCGTAAAATCCTTAAGGAACTAGAGACGCAAAAGGCATCAGGGCCGGACGAAACATCTGCCATCGTGTTAAAGAACTATGTCAACGAACTAACAGCCATTTTTTCCAGACTTTCTTCTCTGTCTTACCGAAAAGGGATTTACCCATCTTCTTGGAAAGTCACTCGAGTGCAACCTGTTCCAAAAAAAGGCAAGAAAACCACGCCCTCAAACTATCGCCCATTTGCCTTGCTTCCCATAATCTTCGAAATCATGGAACGTGTAGTCAATCAGCAACTACTTAAGTACCTCGAGAACAACAGAATAATCAGAGATAATCAATACGGCTTTCGCAAGGAGAGATAGACAGGAGATATATTGGCCAATGTCACTCATATATGTATTAGAGCAATTGAGAACTACGGAGAGTCTCGAGCGATTGCGTTGGATATTTCGAAGGCATTCGACAGAGTTTGGCATGACGGATTGCTGAACAAATTGCCGTCCATCGGACTGCCAGGTTCTCTCTGCAGCTGGCTTACCAGTTTCCTTAAGAACCGATCTCTGCACGTTGCAGTTGATGGACTCTCAGACACATTCACCATTAACGCGGACGTACCTCAGGGCGCAATACTTTCACAACTAACCCAAACTCTGTTCCTCATTTATATTAATGACCTGCTGACCGAAACGAATAATCCTGTTTACAGTTTTGCAGATGACAGTACCCTTGTCTCTCAATTTAAATCAGAAAAACCTTTACCAGCGATTGCGACTTATCACCGCAGACTGGAGCAGATTACAGCAATTAATCAAGATCCGGAGAAAGTTCTAACTTGGGGCGACAGAAATTTAGTCCAGTTCAATGCAGTAAAGACCCAAGCAGCTAAGTTTACCAAGAGGGCCAATATGGCGGGCCCTGACATCATTATGGATCGACCCACGGCACAAAGAGAACCGGTATGCTATTCCGGCTAACGAAAATAGAACTCGCTCGCGCATGACGTAACTGCGGAGCACGTTCCTATGCCGCGTAAGCGTCGTTATATTAGTGCCATGTATTAGCTTTGTAGACATCGGATGATGATGTAGTGTTTCTAGTAATAACCTATATATTCACTTTTGTTTACAATGCCTGGTTGTGCAGTAGAAATGCAATAACTATAGCAGAACAACGAAAGGTAGTACTATAAGATATTTCCTGCAAAATGGACTATTGCCGTCAAGCGAGAAGACAAGATTTGTTTAAGGGTTTATACCAAAATATTGAAACCCCTGCGACTGAACAAGAAGATCATGTTGATCAAGTTTCATTCGTTGAGGGGTACTTTTCTGAAATAAGTTTACCAGAATAATGAAGATATAAATTTTGACATATTAGATCAATTTGAAAGCAAGGAACAAATCAACAATGAATCTCTAAAATATATAGCTAGGTATGTTGCCTATAAATTTAGAACCAAATACAACTTAGGCTCTAGCACAATGAATGCAGACTTAGGATCACATGAATGGTTGCATTTCATTTCGAGGGGGTGGCGTTTTGAATCCCAACGAGGATCTTTTAAATGCGGCAAGAATACTTGATACAGAATTTTGCATATTTCATGGGGCATCACTTTCAAAAGATAAAATGATATTTAAAAAAGTTACTGAAAATACTTTGTCAAAATTGGGAGAAAATTCCAAAATTCCTTATGAAGTAATAATCTGTTTAAGTCGTACTAGAACTTACATTAGACTTCGCGACTTAAATAGGCTGATAAGCTTTCAAAATTGTAAGAGAAAATTATTTAAAAAATGCATACATTTACCAATGTAAATAGAAAATAAATACAATTTTCCAGAAGTTTCACTTTATAATTTACAGGATCAAATGTAGTAGAAATTTTAAGTTATATGTGTAAATAAAGAATGTACTTGAAATCATTGGCATCCTATTTTATTCAAGCAATAAAGTACAAGCAGAAGTATCAATTATCATGAATCCTACCTAATTCATCAAATTAAATCTTTATCTTTATCATTCAGTCTCACAGTTCGGTAGTTTGGGTTATGTTGAAATCTAACTTACGTCAATTTTCGTTCCACAAAGGTAACATAATATTGTAAATACGCGCGTTGCTCCGCAGTGACGTCACCGCGTCGCTCGTCGAGCGGCTGGCGGTGCGCAATATCATACCGGTTCTCTTTGTGCCGTGGATCGACCATTCCTTCATCCTCGTCAATCGGACTACTTGGTGTCTCGGTCAGCAGCAATATGTCCTAACATCGCAAAATCAGTCTCCCAGAGGGTTGGTGCGCTATTTCGCAGCAAAAAATTGTATACACCGCAGCAGTTGCTCTTGCTCTACAAAGCGCAAATAAGACCGTGCTTAGAATATTGCTCACACATCTGGGGTGCCGCACCAAAGGACACCCTGAAGCTAATGGATTCCATTCAGAGGAGAGCTGTGCGTCTCATCGGCGACCCGGAGTTGACCCGGAAATTGGATAGTCTGGAGCACTGTATACGTGTGACCGAGATATCCCTGTTTTACAGATACTTTTATGGCAGATGTTTCCAGGATTTGGCCCGCATCATCTCGCTTCTGGCAACTCCTGTCAGACAATCACGACAGACGGCAAGAGCGCATCAGTTCGTCGTACAACTGGAAACACCTAGAAAAATCGCTTTACAAGAACTCCTTTGTCTGGCGCACTGCATCACTGTGACACTCACTCCCAGGAGATATGTTGCCCCCTGCGTGGCTGTAATTAGGTTTCGGACCTTAACATTATCTCCTAATAATAGTCGAATAACAAGTTGGGCTAATATTGGTAAGATCCTTAAAGAATACAAAACACAACAAAGGGTACAGTGGTCCTACGGGACACGAAAAGAGCCTTCGGGATAACCCCCTAAAAGAACCCTGTGACGTATCTTAAAATTTGCATATATTATATACGTATTGATCAGATCTTACCAGCTGGTATGCATGAGTTTGAGTTATGTGAATGTATCGAGCGTTTTTTTATTTACATGGTTTACTTCTTGGTGCGAGGGTCTGATTGAAATGTCGTAACGTAATTCTGATAAATAAAGTTTCTTTCTGTAATACATAAATTCATTTCCATTTCTATTCATTTTTAGTATATGTTAACGATTAGGTTATGTAAATTCGTACTGCGTTTTCTATAAACTGTATAGATAAAGAGAACATAGATATAGAAAAATTACCATTTGGGTTTTATTGCGAGGATTGACTATTCACTTAAGAAATTGTAATCATTTAAGATAATTGGTGAACAAACATCTACTTTAGAACCTACTACCAAACAACGTCAACTTAACAGGGTCTTAACCAACAGTGGCGGTAAATCATTCTCCATTGTTACGATCACGTCTAAAAACCCTTGGCCTTTAGGTACAAAGAAGGTGCCTTGGGGCAGGGGCGTTTCAGTATCTTCCTTCCCCAAAAGGTTCGATGGAAGGAAGCATTTAAGCAGGGCAGTAAGCTTTACTTGTCCTCGTGAATCTCAAACTTTTTATTAACCAAGCGACAATCATTGCCAGTTATATTTTAAACGAAACATATCACCACAAATCGTTGTATTTGTGCTTGTCTCAAGAATGTTTTTGAAAAAGCAGTTTGAAATACCATTTTATGGATATGTAACCAATTAACTTTGTCAAGGGATAGTTTACATATCAATATATATATATTGCTTCCAAGCAGTGCCTTTGCCTTGTATCAAAACTGCTGTTGGATCTAGAAGGGTCATGTGCAAAAATAGTGTCTAGATAGATGATCAGATATGTTCACCATAGTAAGAATTGTATATTATTGCCAAGCAAACACTAAGCCACGAGAGGGTAGTTCACCCAGACCTTACCGAGGTTGCCAAATTTCCGTCCGGTTTATTTTGGTATTTGGCGGGAAAGGTAAAATATTTGCTTGCATTCGCGGCATGTCTTTGCGATGCAGTCAGTTTGTCGCAAGAACCCTCGTGGTCGAAGGGTCTAGATGGTTAGGTCTCTGGCGAAATAGCCTCTCGTGCTAATTGTATCCCCAGGAATACGCTGTTGCCAAACTTATTCTAATATTTCACTTTTCACATGGCCCTCCGCTCGCTTCGCTCGCTACGGGGGCTCGACAAACAGGAACTAACCAAGTGCTGGTCAAAACTAACCCAGGACATACCCAAAATCAAGAAAAAAACTGTTTAGAATCATAACCTTAAAAAAAATGAAATAAAGCAACGAGATTTGAACCCGGGCCGCCGAATTGAGACCTAACCATCTAGACCCCTCGACCACTAGGGCTCTAGCAACAAACTGATTGCATGCACAAATAAACCGGACTGAAATTTGGCAACGTCGGTACGGTCTGGGTGAATTAGCCTCTCGTCACTAAGCCATGCTCGTAGAAAAAAATATGCACAACGATTTCGAAGGTTAAATGGTACATTAAATACCATACCTGTCAAATTTGAAATTTTTCGAAACAAATCATCACACAACTGGCTTGCATGTGAATATTTTCGAAAAACTATCCAAAGCAGCTTGAAATGCTCTATTACATGGACATGGAAAATTTCAATAAAAATTCAAATTAGACACCTATTATGCGAACTTTTACTTTTTGGAAAGCAGTGTATAATCTGTATAATGCTTTCTAAAGCTCTACGAGTTTCACGTTCAAGCACAACTCGAGAGGTATTAAACCATATTTTATTGGTATTAATTTCTTACTAGCCGATGATGACTTGCATCAAAACTGATCTCTTTCTAGAGTGGCATGGCATGCGTTCTATTGGGTACACCGACTGTTGTTTCTGTAAGAACAGTACCTTTGAGAATGAAAATGGGATGTAAGATTCATTATACTGCCAAGCAAAAACTAAGCTATGATAAATTATATATACATCGTTCATCAAAAAGTCTCAAGACCGCTTAAGTGTATAAGTAATAAGATATCGAATATCACAATTGGGAATAAAGTTATTTCAGATCAGTCGTACATTTTGGTTAAATAAGATAATCTATTCTTGAGACTATCAGCCTTACCTTCTGCAGGTCTTCGAGTTTCTTCCTCTGAAATAACTTGAAAGGTATTCCCAAATTCATTATAACTAATGACGTTACTGCTGACAGATGGTTCTGGACCAGGCCTTGCCAGAAGATCATTATTTTCACTAGATATACTAAGTGCTTGTCCAGGGAGAAATATGCCATCTATAAAAGGAATAATAGATAAATGTAGATACATAGGTCTTCATTAACAAAGCAAAAAAAAATAATGAAGTAAATATACTGCTTGTCAAGTATTGAACATTGTATATCAACTTCTCAAACAGGGGATAAATAAGCATGCTGGCCTGTTCTAAGTGCTATAAAGCTAGCATCTCTAAGGCGAGACCCAATGACGACTAATTTTTTGCGACCTGGTGTGATATCTGTAAGGAAGTTATATGCTAATATGTTAATTGCTGTTAAAGAAAAAAGAGTAATCTTATTTGTGTGCTCAACTTGCAAAAGGGTCCTATATAACTTACATACCTTCAAAAAGCTTTTGCTCATAATATGATAAGACTTAAATATGAAACTTCTGAAAAAGACGCTAAGATTGAAACTTTAAACTTTCATGTGGGAGACTTGACAAAAGAAATGCAGGACGAAATAGACAAATTATATATAAAGTGCGAACACAAGGCTTCGATGATTCGGTTTTCTAAGCTGAGCTTAATGCTGAGGAAAAAATCAAGACGTTGGAGAAAGAAGGGTCCGAAATTAATAAAGAAATTTTATCATCACAGGAGAAATGTAAAGAACTACAAGAAGAGAAGTAGTTCTTTGAGAAAAAATTAGGGAGCCTGCACAAAGAGCTTGCAGATCTAAGAAGCATTACTGGAAACATGAAAACAACCACAGATGCTTCAACGGAAGAGAACAATGCATAATATTCTTGATTTAAAGTAACAAAACAAGAACTTTTTGCTCTTAAGGATACCTTGAGACCCTCTCAATCTCCCGTAGCTGTTATAAAGACTATAGAAGAGACAACAAACAGTACTCCAAGTTCATTGAGGTTAACTGACGATAAAATGTGCCAAGATGAATTCAAGACGGTGATTGAGGAGGAAACATGGACTGCTAATTGCCGAGGCAATTTATGGCAGTACTAAAGTGAGTGGTCCAAAAATGAAAAAGGTGATGCTTTTAACTGATGAATATGAAGCGTTATGTTCACCTGAGTGGCCTTATTCATAAGGTAATTTGCACAAAACAACCACTTTACCTCTTTGACATAATTAATCTAAGAGGAGATATGCATCGTGTGAGCATAAGTTCAAGGGATGCATTATCAATCCCGCCACATAAGAATGAATTCTTCAAATCTAGTTTTTCATATTTGGTGGCTTATATAATCAACTGCCGGGCAGCTACAAGCAATTAAGTTTAAGAGCCTTTAAATACATTGCAATGTAAAAAAACGTGTTTGTGATAATATGCTACCTGTCTAGTCGTTAATGTCATTTGTTAATTATTTTTGTATTTTATGTTGATTATTTTATATTTTATACCATTTGTGTTGTTTGGTGGTTATTAAAATACGCTTGTCGGTAATCTCCACCATTTGTATTGTTTTTATAATACAATAAAGATTATTTTATTTGATTTTTTATTTTTTTAATATGGTAAACGTATATGTATACCTATCTGAAGGATTTTTTAGTGATGATTTTTATGTTCAGTTTATATGCAAACCTTTTGCCAAAGAAGTAGCATCTAGTATTAATTGTCTCACAAATGAGTTACGGCGACAATGTGCATGCAAGTCAATTTGATGGTTTGCTAGTTGAAGGTGAGTTTGAGTTCTCAGCTGTGTGTGATAGAATAAACAATGTCTATTTCCTGTGTATTTACAAACTTCCTGAGAGTAGGATTGATGAATTGCTGAATAGGTTGGAAATTTTGCACTCACTCTTATCAAATACAGACATTATGTTGGCAGGGGATATTAATATAAATTAGACAATTAATTACTCAATACAGATACAGAATTTGATTGATTTGCTTCAATCTTTAAACTTTTAAATATTGTTTATCGATCCTACTCGAATTACTGAAAATCCAAGTACCTTATATACTATGTGTTGTGGGAATTTTTGGGATAAGCATCTTTGTGATGCGAGGGATTCTACATTCGGGTTTATGGGATCATGGGGCTATTTTACAATATTTCATCTTACAGAATAAGAAAGCTAAAAAATCAAAGGGAACGAATTTTTAACAGGTCCAGTTTTAATAAATGTAGAACGGAATGTCAAAGAATAGATTGGAGTGCATTGGAGAAAATTTCGGACCCACTTGATCTTTTTTGTAGCATTAAAATTGCTTTAACAAACATTCCTCATTAAAAATAATATAGCAAAAAAGTTAGAAGCCTTGGGTTACAAAGTGAAAAAGAAACTTCCTCTAAGAACTTTATACACTCTTAAGAAGAAGTTACTTACCGACTTTCCGAAAACCTATTTAAAAAAAAATAGTATACAGAAGGGTGATAAAAAATGCTAAACAAATATTCTACTCTAAGAGAATTCATAAGGCAAAAATTAAAAGCAAAGGAATTTGGAAGATAGTTAACACTTTAAGGGGCAGTAGTGAGGGTGAGTTGGATCCCAATATATTTAATACTTTCTATTGGTCAGAGAGATAATGTCTGTAGTGTCATAAGATGTGGATGCTATGATGTATTTGACTCTAGGATGGGTGTCTTTTCTTCGGAGACACAAACGCTAAATGTCAACCAGTTCGGATTTCAAGACAAGGGAAACACTAGTGCAATGCAATGTTCAACTTTCTTCAAAGGTTGTATCTTGGACTGAATAAAAGGGAGATCGCGCCAGTGGTCGTTTGTGATTTTCTCAAAGCCTTTGATTGTGCAAACCGTAAGAGACTGCTCGACAAACTGTCTCATTATGGATTTAGGGGTAACACTTTCAGTGGGCTTCGGTCTTACTTGACAAACAGAAAACAGATTTTTAAAGCTCAAAATGGTATATCTTCAACATAGAACATCGAACATATAGTACCATGACAGCCATATGGCTGTCAAATAAATACAATCTATAATTGAGTCTACCCTACCTTCTAGTGAGCCATACATTTCACTTCCTGAAATTTCTTGGGTAGTATAAAATTCAGATTCATTGGTGTTCGGCCTACTCAGAAGATCAGCTTTCGTACTGAATATACCAGCGGCTTGTCCAGGGAGATGATCTAGAAACCAAGGTATGCCATCTATAATAGGAATTATGCATACAACTCATATACTTCTATATTTTGAAAGACAAAATTTAATCAGGTATATATAGCAGGAGAGCCCACGCAGCAAAACGGCGGCATTTTCGAGCGTGCTAGAAACCTACTCGACTTTGAAGAAGATTATAATAAGGAGGAAAAAGTCATATAATGCATTCATTTTTCGCGGTGGGCTTGGAGAGTAGAGCCCTGAAAATTTGTTAAAAAACCTTAATAAAAAATACTCGAGCGCGTCAGATATTGTTAGTATATGTATACGCCTCACGTGTCCCTCATTCTTGAGATGTGTTGATCTGACGGTTCGCCCGGTGGAAGTGAACGTACGGAAAGGTAAAAAACTGGAAAAAAATATGCTCGAGCGTGTCGGGTACTCATAGACTACGTTGAATAGTCCTGAATGGAGCCGTTTGTATTATGTATATATCTATTTTTTTTACTAATCTGATGGCCTGCCCTACAACCGGGTCTCCGTATGAACGGTTCGTATAAGACGAAGAGTACTCAAAAGTGTCCAAGGCATCCCCAATATCTTAAAATGCTGCGCTCGAATATGTCCAAGGAATCCCCTATTGGGCTCCCCTACTAATATGATTTTGCATAATAGTTGCTGTAGAGAAGAGAAGCAAATTCCCTAAATTTTGCTAATATTTTAAATTCTTTCCTGCAAGTAGATATTTTATTGGTATATACAGCAAGTATATTGCATATTGATATTATAATATACAGGGTGGAATAAATTTGATGCTCATCATTGGGATCTGGTAAGCGTAATATACAGGCACAGCAAAGGGTAAATTATGTCAAAGTTGCGCATTTTTCAGCTTGCTATATAAACTCAACGCTAAGAATAGGCTATGTTGGGGTTTGGAACCTTCGGCAACATGCACTAAAACTGAGCTTTATCCACAATACCGAAACAGAATTTTTGCATTCGACGCGCGTTTCGCTAACCATGTTAGCATCATCAGGAGATGATTAAAAAAGTTTTAATCATCTCCTGATGATGCTAACATGGTTAGCGAAACGCGCGTCGAGTTCAAAAGTTCTGTTTCGGTATTGTGGATAAAGCTCAGTTTTAGTGCTAAGAATAGGTTTTAGATAGGGATCAAATTGAGTGTATTACTTGTCCGCCGAACATTTTGATATTTCATTGAATATCATATCATTTTCCGGATGTGAATACAAATAATATGTGGTGCGTTATTATTTTTTTTCTTTTTTTTTTACAAAATGTTTCGTCTGCAGATATTTTTCTCCTAAAGTAGTCCAAATAACATTCCCTTCCCATAGCATATTCGAAAATTGTTTAAATCCGTGGGTGGTTAAGGTCACCAGAACCCAATTGTGTATTTGGATGGTTGCTCTATCTCAATAAATAACGGCATTTAAGCAAGCAAAGACCACTTGCTTGCTTTCTAAGAATTTTATCTATTTTATGATAAATTCATAACGTGACTAGCAATGAGCACCAAGGTAGAATAAAATAGTTTAATCAATAATAATACAGTTCCCATATGTTGCTTACTTTTTGGACATACGAAATAATTGAGTATACCTTATGAGTCTACCTTACCTTCTAAAGCTCTATACATTTCCCCTCCTGAAATTGCTTGAATGGTATTTATTTCAGTATCACTACAACTAGTGACCTTATGAAGTGATGGCTCTTGACTGGTGCTCGATTGTGCCAGAAGATCGGTTTTCGTACTAGGTATAGTGACTGTTTGTTTTGAGACAGATCCTTCAGATCTATCATCTAAACCACAAATATAGATTACTAAATAAACTTAGACACTATATAATATATGATATTATATTTAGTATCAAAACAGGCTCGATTTATCCCTAGTAGTGGTATTGTCGAATATTTCTGAGCGATTTTTTTTTCAAGCGTTAACTATTACAAATCGGCCATGTTTCGTTTTCATTGCCCCAATGGTGCCATGGTAACTTTGATAGCAAAGCCTACCAATCGGATCGACCAATTTAAGAAAAAACAAAAGGTTTGTAAAGAGTATCAAAATACATTTAAAGCAAGGTATCAGTCGACCCATTTTCCCTATTTAGATTGTGGATGTGACACTTACTTCTCTAAGGCGGTTTGTACTATAAAAATTTCCATTTTGCCAAAATATCGACATTCCAAGATTTATTTTAAATATTCGAAAATGCCACTCTTTCGTTTTCATAGGGACATCATGTATAGAGCACATCCCCTCCATTCCACTAAACCACGCACGCTGTTTCCTAGCAACCTATAGAGCACATTTTGATAGATAGTTCCGCGGTCCCCATGCATGGCTTCTTTACTACGTTTTAGCACTTCTGCACTTTCAAGTACGTCTTCATGATCAGAATTGAACACATTTTAAACACTCGATTATGAACAATTAAAGGCATGCGCAAACACTTCATTTTTCTAATCTAGCTTTTCGAAGTGAACACTTCTTTAGCACGGGCCTGATATGAGACTCGATGAAACGAAAAAGCGACAGTAAAACGAGATCTACAGGATGTAGCCTGCGAGAGAATGAGATAAAACACAGTTTTACAGTTGTTCCATATTTGCTAAGAGTAAAAAGTAGTTCAAAAAGTTAAGCAAAGTCTGTCGTGGTTAGTACTTGAATAGGTAACCGCTTGGTTTAGTTTTATGAAGGTTTCACTTCTACCGCACACACAATTTTTTTTTCTATAGGGCCTTGTGTTCTTTGTGTCTAACTTGAATTAAACGCCTTATTTGATCAACAAGCATTCTATTACAGTCTTCACATATTGAAAACTTCTGGGAGGAGAGAAAGAGGGAAGTCTGACAAGAACCATGAGGGATAATAATGAGAGAGGAAAACATTTAATAGGGTGTGTAGGAAGTCGATATGAATAACACACTTCAAACACAATAACACAACATAAAACACACATTAAAATGGAGTCGTCTCTAATAAAAAAGCTTGAGGCGGAAAACCTTGAGCTCAGAAAAACTATCCTAAAATTAAGATCTGATTCAGATAAAAGTCACAAACTAATTCATGAGCAGAGTGCTCAAATTGCACAACTTTTAGCAAAATTAAATGAACTTAATACAACCACCACAGTCAGACATACTGGAGGTGACAAGCATCAAAGTCAGTCTAACTGACGGAGACATTGTCATTCATTCAGTATACAAGCCACCACAACTTAACTTACCACTAGACGAAACCACAAAACTCTTCAACTACACACTGCCAGTTCTTGCAGCAGGAGACTTTAACTGCAAACATAGATCTTGGGGATGCAGGGCCACTAATACAGGTGGCACTGCATTACTAATAGCTTCGCAAGAACTTCACTTCACAGTACATGCACCACTCGAACCCACTCACTTCCATCACGAACGCTCAGATATTCTAGACATAGCACTTACTCAAAACATCGCTCACAACGTTGTGATTGACAATTTGGAGGATTTATCCTCATCAGATCATTCTCCTATTGCCATCACAATAAACAACATACACGAACACAAGCAAGCAAATATACAACAATTCATACATTGGAACATATTCAAAGAACACTTAACACAAAACATGCACAACTTACCATACATCGCCTCCAAAGCGGAACTAGACAACGAAGTTGCTAGATTCACTGAGGAGATACAAGCAGCCATAAACGCAGCCACAAAAACAGTACACACAAATCAAACCAACCCATACTCGCTTCCACAAAACATAAAAGACAACATAAGGCTCCGAAACAGGCTAAAACGACGAGCCAAACTAACAAACAACCGAGACTTAAACACACAAGCAAACAGACTCACGAATACAATCAAAACAGACATAAAAACTCACAAAAACAACTCATGGACCGAATACATCACTACAGTCAACCCACAAAACAACTCTCTATGGAAAATCGCCAAATCAATGCAAGGTCGCAACAAAGTGACATATCCTAACATCCATGGACTGAGAGGAATGGTGTATTCCAGCGAAGAGAAGGCTGAGGCCTCCGCAGACTCGCTGGAATCGCAATTCACCTTAGGCGATGGGGCACAGGATATAGATCACGAGGCAACCATAGAGAGAAACTACAGAGAAATACTGACTTACGAAAACGAACACCAAGACGACGAAACACGACCAACTACCACCGCAGAAATTGCGCAAATAATTGCGCAATTAAACTCGAAAAAAGCACCCGGCTACGACAACATACCAAACAGAGCACTAAAAAACTTACCAGAAACAGCCTTACTCAAATTCACTTACATCATAAACACAATACTATCACTAAAACACTTTCCAAAATCTTGGAAAAACGCAAAAATAATACTTATCCCTAAACCTCACAAAAATTTGATCTTTCCTCAAAACTGGCGACCTATTAGCTTGCTCTCATCACTGAGCAAGCTGACGGAGAAGGTTATGTTGGAGAGATTGAATACACACATATCACAAAACAATCTGATCTCAGATGAACAGTTTGGGTTCAGAAAACAACACAACACCGAGCTCCAACTTGCCAGACTTGTTGAGGAGGCGACTAGAGGACTGCAAAGACGGGCATCGACCGGAGTTGTAGTCCTTGACGTCGAAAAAGCCTTTGACAAAGTATGGCATGAAGGACTCATACACAAACTAGACATACTACACAATCTACCACCACCTCTAACTCAACTCATAGCCTCATTCCTCAAACACAGATCCTTCACTACACAAATAAACACAGCACTATCCACACACCACAAGGCGCATAGAGGCAGGAGTCCCCCAAGGCTCTCCTCTGTCGCCTACTCTATACTCATTATACACAACAGACATACCTAGGCACCCAAACACTAAACTCTCCATATACGCAGATGACACATGCATATTCTCAATAAACAACAATCACACAAGACTCAAAAATCACGTACAGCAACACCTAGACTCCATATAGGAATGGGCAGAAACTTGGAATATTAAAATCAATGAAGATAAAACACAGGCCATGCTCATAACAACTAAACGTAATAAACCTATTCCAAATTTAATTCTCGAAAACTCAGTAATAAGATGGTCAAACTCTCTCAAACATCTAGGAGTAACCCTAGATAGTAAACTCGCTTTTCAAAAGCACATACAAGCAAAAGTAAATGAAGGCATTGCAGCCAAACAAGCTTTCTATCCACTAATCAACAGAAATAGTAAAATGTCACTAAAGAACAAACTAATGCTCTATAATCAAATAATAAAGCCCAAAATTCTATATGGAGCCATAATATACACACATGCATGCAAACAAACAAGAAAAAACTTCAAACATTCCAAAACAAAACACTCAGACAAATTGTGAACGCACCTTGGTACGTTCGCAATGCAGACATTCACAACCGACCTCAAAGTAGACACAATAAACACATATCTGGCAGGCAGACTCACAATATTCTTAGAACAAGTTCGTAACCACACAAACCCAATCATAAGAACACTATTCAGTAGAGTCGTACATCCAAACAGAACAGTACATAAAAGCTTACTACTCCCACCAGAGCACTAAATCACATACACAATACACAAAGAAAAAATGGAAAACCCAAAAAAAAATAATATCAATATCATTCTATCTTAAAAATTTAAATAAAATTTCCAAAACTTTTCAAAAACTCAAAATTTTCAAAATTTCTAAAAGGTTCGTTCTTTTTTGAAAAATCAAAATCTCAAACTCTAAAAATGTTCAAAATTTTAAATCAAAATTTTTTCAAAAATTTCTCAAAAATTCTAAATCACATAAATCACTAACAAAACTAGAATGATTCAATAACAGCTGGGGACGAGAGCATCGCTGATGCCCTAGGCCGGGTTCCCGCCGGGGGTGTACAGGCATTAAGGGACTGCACGGGGTAGCTCGCCGTATGGGCTCCATGCGTAGAAGTAGAGTCAGGGGGTAACACCCTGCGTATCACGTGCAGTTCTTTCCTGGGGTGATCGTTTTGGACTTGCGGAGAAATCCAAAGCGATCAGCCTCGCCTAGATGTCTACAGCTATTCTCTTGTCTGCTCAAAATCGCAAAACAAACAACACTCGCTCCTTCACTAACCGGCATCAAGGATCCAACAACAACGAAG
Organism: Pissodes strobi; assembly: GCA_016904865.1. NCBI lineage: Eukaryota > Metazoa > Arthropoda > Insecta > Coleoptera > Curculionidae > Pissodes > Pissodes strobi. Next base: position 27,062 of record MU189386.1, on the reverse strand, counting down.
ACATACCCAATGACATCCCAGGAACCAAGTCGACACGAAATCAATAACGCAACACAACATGGACCAAGACAGTGCGAGAGTGCTTAGCGCACTAGCACGATGAGAAATCACAATAGCTAGCTCGATATGAAGAGGTTGTCGTTTCAAGAGAATGTAGTTTCTTTCTTTAGTGATCTTTTGTCTCGGAGACAAAAGGCAAATGGCTTCTGCCCCTTTAAGGGCAATTTTACCAGCACATTTGGATGAAATCTCCAGTAAGGTGAGTATCTCCTGCAGATTTCGAACTTTTGCAAAACTAAAAAAAAATTGTAACTGCGCATCTAAGATAACGACTAAAATTCTGCACACGGACGGCACAGACAAAAATGGTCCCACGGTAACATACGGTTCCCCCGGCCGGCCTGAGTACCGGCGTGAATGGGTTTTTTTTCTGGCGCGGACACCCGATTTTTCCTTGGGGAGCGTTCACCACGAGTTCTCCCAATGGCTTGTGCCAATGACGACCAAAGAGCCGCTACCTCTTCCAAGAACGAAACAGAAGTGAGAGAATGTAGTTGAATGATGGGGCTTAATTGATCAGATTTAGACTGAAAGAAGGCCGATAAAGTGTGTGAATGAAAGAAAGGGGTGAAAGATATAGAACAAGTTAGAAACGTGCAAAGAATGAGAGAAAGTGGATGTTAAAAGGAAAGTACGAGAGGAAAGCTGAGAATATGGGTTTATACAGCTAAGGGAAAATCATGCGACGTAAAATGATTGAGCTGGTAAGGAAAATAGTAAGCAATGACATGTAAAATAGTTTGGTTTATCAGCTGTTGTATAAGTGCTCGAGAACAGAAAAATGTTGATTATATTAAGAGAAATTGCAACTTAAGTTGAGTTATTTCTAAATAAAGAAACAGGGTCTTCTTTCTCAGCGGAAATGGTCCATTCTTTTTAGAGGATGTAACGTTGTAATTGTATCTGATTATTATACCGCGATTTTCTCTGTGTATCCGTAAAATTGTCGTATCGATTGTCACAACATTACTACCACGAGTGGATTTCATTACTCCGACCCATTTGACAGCGAGAGCCTTCCGAAGATGTGCATGAAATCAGGATATATCGAAGGAAATTAAAATGGGCGGGCTCTTCTCGTTCGGAATTCCCTCCACGATGGCGCCTTATGGCAATTAAGTTTTCAACTGCTAGCTGAAGATTGCCAGATAGCATTTTTTTTTGTTATAATTACAAGCGTAATACATCAATTAAAAGACACCAACGGAAACACTACAGAAGAAAAAGTGAGCTAATAAATATTACCGAGAATTTGTACAGTACGTTATATCAAGAAACGATTCTAAAACAACCAGAGGCAGACAACAGAAAAATTCATAATGTTGGATTCGAAGAATTGCCCGACATCACCATAGAAGAAATACAATTAGCGCTATCCCAAACGAAGAGCGGAAGAGCACCAGAAGATGATGGTATTACAAGTTAAATGATGAAGCTGGACGGAACTGCAACAACTGAGTCTATCAAAATCCTCCGAAACAAATGCCTGACATGGCAGAACGCTCAGGTGATTCTATTACACAAAAAAGGTGATAAGTTAAAAATAGAAAATTATCGACCTATAAGTCTACTTCCACATCCATACAAATTGCTAACAAGGATTATAACAAATAGACTTCCCAACAAATTAGATGATTACCAACCTCCAGAACAGGCTGGATTCCGCAAATGCTTTAGTACAACTGAACATATTCAGTCAATCCGATCATTACTAGAATATGCAACGAATACAACGAACTACCACATCTTGCTTTCGTTGACTATAATAAGGCGTTCGATTCCGTAGAACTGTGGGCTATCTTCGAAGCCTTAAACAATGCAAGGGTTGATAATACGCAACGTCAATAATAAAAATAGCAAAAGATATAGAAACTAATAGATTTCCAATAAAAGGGGAGTTGAAAGACACTGGAATGGGACAAAAAGGGCATAAGAATTGACGGGAAATATCTAAACCATTTTCGCTTTGCGGATGATGTTGTGCTTATTAGTCAGGATATCGGTGAATTACGGGAAATGTTGGAAAAGCTCAAAACGGCATCAGAAAATAGGGCTAATCATGAACCTAAGAAAAACAAAAATCATGATTGCAGTTGATAATATTGTTATGCACCTCGGCAATCAGGACATAGAAAAAGTTGAAGGTTAGGTCTACCTGGGACATATTGTTAAATTGGGTAAGGAAAATCACACCGCCGAAATTAACAGACGAGTCTGACAAACATGGGCAGCTACAGGTAAACTGTCACATGTACCTACTAAAGAATAAAAATATCCCAATTAACTTGAAATGAAGAGTGTTCAATACCTGTATACTCCCCGTTATGACTTACGGAATGGAAACAACTACGCTTACCATCAAATCAGCTAATACACTTAGAACAACGCAAAGGGTCATCGAACGAATTATGTTAGGACTAAGTCTTTTGGACCATTTTAGAAACACAGAAATTAGACAAAGAACTAAAGTCGAGGATATCATAACACGTATAGCCCAGTTAAAATGGAGCTGGGTTGGATATGTCGCCCGTCAGAATGAAGCAAGGTGGACAAACCGCATAATATAATGGAAACCACAACTGCACAAAAGAAGTGTTGGTAGACCTCAAAAACGTTGGCTAGATGATGTCAAAGAGAGGGTTGGTAGGGCTTGGCACCAGATAGCACAAGACAAAGAAGCATGGAAACTGGCAGGGGAGGCCTATGTTCAGGAGTGGACTGCGAAGGGCTGTTGAAAGAAGAAGAAGAAGTAACGCGTATTTTTGTTAGACTACCGGCTCTGCTGTTGTGAAACATCGTGTGAAAAGCGGTGTGATAACCCTTCTATTTTAAAAGGTAGGTTCGACCCATGTGCTTTTAGTAGATGGCGTGTGTCATTTCATCAGGGTCTTTCCAAGTGACTGATGCCAATTCCTTCTGGAGAATTCCTTCCTTGAGGAAGAGCGCGCGCCGTCTTATCCGAAGTGGACCAGGCCGAGAGTTTTGTGGAGAAAGTGATCTTCCGACCTGAGAGGTACACCTAGCTCGTCCATCTACAGTGGAGTTCAGTCCAGTAGCTTTCCACATACAAAAGGCTGAAGGTATCTGAAGTCCTGGTATTATTAAGTTTTAGCCCTACCTGTATCTATAATTTTGTTCTTGCTCTATCGTGCTAATACCTTAAATTTTCCTAGTGAGAATTCTAAAGACGATTACCGAGAACCGAGAAGTATATTCTGAAATATTGCATCAGGAGATACTGAGGTTTAGTTCTCCAACATTATCTGGTGTTATTTTTTGTAAAAGGCAGTCCTCTAAAGCCCTGCCAACCTTTTCTCGCTTTCATTCTCGTTAATACCTAAAAATATGCTATACAATTAGGGCGTTTAGGTAATTTATGCTAAGTTTATTGTATCTGCTTATCAAATCCATGACAGAAAATAAATTAAAACTATTTAAGCCTTATTATTGAAATTCTCGCCCCGATATATCGGTAGACTTGAGCTCACCTCTTCATACTTGGTGCGGCTATATTTCTATTTATTTTGTTTAGTAACTTCCTTTTAGTTTAACATTTTGGAGACATTTTCGAAGTCATCTATATTCCAGCTGCCAAGGGAATAAGCTAAGCGTAGTTTAGTGGATATTTATTCCCTAATTTTTATACATATAAATTGTTACATATTTAAGCAATAATAACTGGGTAATGTTAACATATTCTGTTAAAGATAACTCTTCTCGTTAAGTAGTATCGAGGTCATTTATTCAGATTTCTATACAGTAATATGTAATGTAAAGTTATTGATCAGAAACTCGCTGAAGTAACATAACTATTGCTATTTTTTGAGTTGGAGTTTAATCGCAATGAGTACCGGGTCTAAATCGTATAATTGACACTTGATTATTATAATTTCTAGTGTTAGAGTGTCAAGATAAAACCTAATTACCATAGCAATTAATATAATTATAATTTGAACATTAATTACCACCTGTGACATAAATAGGTCAGCTTCAGTGATATTCCATATTTTATTTAGTATAATATTGACTATCAGTAATCAAAAAATTTTCTAAATTTTAAGAAAGTAGATTGTTCTAGCCAAGTAGTATATTCTTTTCTTAATAGACTTGTGACATTTCGTTTTGGGTCGCTAACTAGAAGTGAATTTCTAGTACGCCCCCGGTACTATTTCTGCTTCCGTTCGAAGTAGGAAATCTAATTCCGATATTGAATTTAATTTTATATCTGTCCCGCGTGACCTAAGGAATCCGATTGATTGGGGCGCCGAGAAACGACGCAGTGAAATTTCCTGCGTGCTGACTTGATCTTTCGAAGCCGAACAAGGCGTCCTACCTTGTTGGGCTTGGTAGGTATGGTTCGCATTTATACATTCCGTAAATGTATATGGCACATCGATGTTGTTATTAGTCAAACCATTCAAAACTTGAACTTCTATCCAATCAACGCGCGGGTGCCATAATCGTGTACGGAATGTAATTCGGTGCCATATTCAGTTACGGAATGTAATAAATACTTTTGCAGTATAAATATATTCCGAAGGCTTCAAAGAGTATGGTATAAGTTTCGGAAAGGACAAGCGTATTCGGTGCCATAATCGTGTACGGAATGTAATTCGGTGCCATATTCAATTACGGAATGTAATAAATACTTTTGCAGTATAAATATATTCCGAAGGCTTCAGAGAGTATGGTAGAAGTTTCGGAAAGGACAAGCGTATTCAAACATGCGTTTGTAGTTAGTACTATTAACTTCACGCAGAGCATGGTCCTTCGCTCGCTCCGGGGTGCGATCAAATAAAACTAACCAAAACTAACCCAAACTAAGCCAAACTAACCAAAACTAACTCAAACTGTCCCAAATTTAAACAATGAAACAAACATAACCTTAAAAAAAAAATAAAAAAACGCTTGCCACTGACGGGAATCGAACTCGGAGGCAAACCGAAGCATCGTATCAGAAGCACAGCATCTAACTACTACCGCCACCAGGCTTGCTAAATAATATGATCCACTGAATCGCAAAGACATGCTGCTCGATAAACTGTTATTACATTCCGTAAGTGCATATGGCACCGATTTACATTCCGTACACGCATATGGCACTCGAAGTTTGATTGGTTGAAATTTTAAATCCAACCAATGGGACACTATCCCAGGTGCCGTATACATTTACAGAATGTATAAATGCCTACAGTTCCTTTTCCAGAGAAGCCTTTCCGTTGTTCAGTCGATTCATTAAAAATTTGTTGTAAGCCAGGCATCTGCGGTGGATTTTGTCGGCTAACAACGTAGTGATTCCCGTATCGGCCCTTTCGATTTGTTTTCGTTAATTTTTGTCGTTTACTTTATTGAACTTTTTTCTCGATTTATTAAATTAAAGGAAGAGGCACGTTATATTTTTGATTTTAATACTGGAAAGTCGTTCGTACCAATTATTTGCCAAATTCGGGAAGAGTTAAGCATTTTATTTGATAATAATATTGGAGGGTCACTCACAGACAATTTATTTGACAAATTTGCTTAGTATGATTTTTCATTCAAGTTTATTTTAGTGCCTTTTGTTCGTTATTTAGTTTATATTTGAATTATTTTATCAATATGGTATGAATTTTCTTTGTACCCGACTAGGAACAATCTACTTAATTACATTCATTTATTTTTCATTTTGTTCTATTGCTGGTATTTACTGTTCTCAACGATTATTTACGGTTATTTTGCTGTGCCAAACTCGGTCCTTTCTAAAGGGGTGTAATATTATTTTTTATAACTGATGATATCGGCTTCCCTTGGGCGAACTGAACCTATTTAGTTTTCTGCATAACTAGTATTAAGAGTTAGTTGTAATATTTTGATTGCTCTAATATTTATATTATTATTGGGATGCTCTTTTTCTCATTTATTCTTTGTTTGTTTTTAACCTATGGTTCATTATTGAATTTGATTTAAAATAAAAATCTCTTTAATCTGAAATTTGAAATTCTGCTAAATTACTCTTTCGCATGGAGAGTAGATGATAGCAATCGGTTCACATATTGTTGTGACTCGTTACTAGGGGTTCTTCCACCGGGCAGGAATTTGGTTGTCCTTCCACCAGCTAGACGTGTTGGACGTCGGCCGGTTTTCCACATAGCTTGGTTCCGGAACACGCCGTCCGTGTTCACCTGACGCGTCAAGTTTCGCGGTCATGACGGTGAAACTTCCATGACAGCTAAGTGCTAAATATATTTTTTTTAGTTTTAAATGTTTGTTATGAAATAGCTGTCTCCTTTTTTAGTTAGCACCGTATCAATTGCTGTATTTGCGCCCACATTATCTCTGCGGTTTACGTGGTCACGATCCTGCGCGGTAGACCAAACCCAAGTTTTCTTTTACTTTCCCCTATTTCTCACTGGGACTCTTAGGCACTTAAGTGGTGCCTATTTCACCTTCATTTTCATTTAAATCTACATACAATTTTGGTCAACCACTGATAAATTTTGTATTTTTATTGCTAAGTTCATTATTATTGGATAGTTTAGTTTTTTGGGGATTTCAAACCACCTACAATCACTGGTATCGCCCCTGAATTTTATATATTTATATTTTGGCCTCCACAAATTCCTTATACACGTTTTTGTATTTATCGCGATTTTTGGCAATTACCGTTGCCTATTTCTTTCTATCTTTTCAAATAAAGAGATAGAGATAGTTGTATTTGCGGCGTTTTATTTGGCTTAATAATTATTTTACTTATAGAAACTTTTCAGCTCTACAAGTTTTGGTGGTGACATATTTTTCTTCTGCGATTCTTACCGGCAAGGTTTACGTTGGGGAGCGAAGGTCTTGCAGCAAGTTCCACGAATAACGCGGGGATCTCCAGATTGGTCCGTAACGAACTCGGTGGCGCGGCGCCCAAACCTTTCTCCGGTTAATTGAGCAGTGGGTAAATTGCACTCTCACTTTACAGCTTGCTACAAGGCCTCGCGTTCCACCTGTGTGAAGATGGCAGCCCAAGCTAGCAGACCAAA
>MU189386.1:0-19985 GCA_016904865.1 Pissodes strobi | reverse complement strand
TTCCGTCAATTTGGTCTGCTAGCTTCGGCTGCCATCTTCACACAGGTTCGCGTTCCGACCTGCCGGGTAATTAAGTTCGCGGTGGATAACTGGTCGAATTCGATAAGTTTACACTAATACTAATCTCGGTGGAACTCATCATAGCTCCACGAGCATTGAACATCTTTTTTTTTTCTTTTATATAAAAAAATAATCGTCGCAGACTGGTTGTTTGTATTCCTGGTGTTTATTTTGGAAACTGTATTTAGGCTATAATTGAATCTCATTTTATTTTTTTATGCTCTTTCACAGGGTATTTTATCTAAGTTTTATAATCCGATTTCCAGGCAGATAAAATTTCTAATAAATTTCTTGCAGTAAAAATTTAGTGGCGCCCGCTCTAACTGCTATAAACTTTAACCCACGCCTTTAAAAAGAGAAAACTACCAACGGCTGAGTCAGTCAGGCATACGTACAACTGAATGAGCGGTTAGCAAATAAAGCCGGTTACACGGAATGGGCATATAATTAGCTAAATTAAGTATTTAAAAAGAAATATTTTCAACTTAATTAAGGAAATTTATTAGCAATTTTGACCTTCTTCTACAACCATTGAACTTATTTATCAAATAATATAAGAAATACCTAACTGCTATTATTGTCCAAACACACGAAATCGATTTTTAATACTACGTCAACATTATCATGCCAATAAATCTATAGCAAACATCACGTTTCATTCCAAAGATTCAACTTCGATATCTTTAGCTCATAAATAATATATATGCTTTAAAAATAGACTACAAACCTTCTTTATAACATTTCCAGTTGATGATAGTATAATCGTTCTAATTGAAACATACTTAAAATAATCTCAAATCGCTCTGCAAATAACCTACCCTTAGTCTGTTATTGACATAAATAGTTTGAATCGACTATTTATAGATATCCCACATACGTTTCTATTAAATTTTAGATGAGTTTAGATACAAATTGAATAAACATAATCTCTTGTAGGGGCTTTGCCTCTGATTATTATGTACGTGTAATAATTTAGGTTGGGATCTAGGCAGATATTATCTACCAAAATTAATTTCAGTTTTCGCTAGTAATGGACCTGAAATTTTGCAGCCAGTTTGACCGTAGTAATTTCATATAATCACTCATCATCAGACGAACAACGAAGAGAGTATCAAAAGCTGTTAAAGTCATAACTTCATACTCGGTGGACTGTGTGAGAGAAAGATAATATTTGAAAATTTCCCTGAAATTATATAAAGGCTAAATTATTGTCAACTAAGGCTGTATGCGTGGTGCTGATGCAAAAATTGTTTAACCAAAATGACAAAACAGCGTAACAGAGCGCTATCGGCCTAAGCCCTCATTGGCCAGGGACACACGGGCGTTTAAAAACCGGACGTTGCGATGAACCTGTCCACCTGAATCTTAGAATTTGTATTAATGTGTGTTAGCATTATAAAATGGTGTTAGTTTTGACGTATAATGGAAAATACAGATGAGCATAGTGGGAATAACGTTAATGTGAATACCTCTCATCCACTCTGATTATTGTAGTGCTTGACAGCGTTGGTTCTCGACGACATGGACGTTGAACCATTCCTTTTATGTAGCCATTGCTATTTCATGATTAAGAATGTTGTAATATAACGTCTGTCATGAGATCCGTCGCGACGCCTGTTTTTTTACAAGCTCGTGTATCCCTGGTATAAGAGCACGAGTATTCGTCGACATAGACAGATCCAGCATGACAAAATTGGAGACAGTTTTTTTTGTTTTATATCATATTACTTTGAGAAAAATAATATAACTAATTTTAAATATCACTTACTTGATTTTAGAGTTGTTGGTTTCTTTCGACTAGTATTTGACTCAAGAATAATATCCACTATGTTCTTACGATCCTGTTTCTTAGCTATTATCAGAGCCAGTAATACCTTATGCTGAAATCATAAAAATATATCATAAATATGTAGCACGTAAATAATATCCTCGTTGATTTTTTATATAAAAAAGTAACCAACGGGCACTGATCAAATAATAAAATTACATTTCGGTTTTGGTTAAATTATGTCAGTGGCCAAAATTAGGTTAATTTGGGTTAGTTTCAACTAACTTTAATATTTTTAATCTGTTCAGATAGGTTTAAGCAAGCCCTTACTGCTTTTGGTTACTTTGGCTAGTTTTGAGTTTTGACCTTTTGTGTTTTTATATTTTACCATTGAAAATGTTTCTATTATACTAGTATGCCTCAAATCGTGAAAAAGTGCATTTGACACATGACATCATACGCGTGAGAGATCGTGTTATTTTATTTACTGAAACTTAAATTTGATTACAAGGTATAGGAATCGATTAAAATGACTAAAGTAAAGTGGAACTAACTGAAACTAGCCGAAAATTGATTGAATGACTAACCAAAACTCGCCAGAAGTAACCAAAACGGGCTGAAACGTACCGGTAGAGGTTACAAAAATTAAAGTAAGTTAAAAACTAACCAAAACGAACGGAATTTTGACGACTACCAAAACTAACCAAAAACATTAAATTGGATTATAACGCATCGGAACCGATTCAAATGTTTAAAATAAATTTGAACTAACTGAAACTAACCGAAAGTTGATTGAAAAACTAACTAAAACTAACCAAAAGTAACTAAAAGCACCAAAAAGGGCTAAAACGTATGCGAACAGACTAAAACTATTAAAGTAAGTTGAAACTAAGTTGAATTTTGGCGACTAATCAAAAATATTAAAATTGGTTATAAGGTATCGGAACCGGTCCAAATGACTAAAATAAATTGAAACTAACTATAATTAACAGAAAGTTGATTGAACGACTAATCAAAACTAGCCAAACTAACCAAAAGCACTAAGGGCTTAAACTTATCGGAACAGATTAAAAATATTAAAGTTAGTTGAAACTAACCCAAATAAACCTAATTTTGGCGACCGACATAATTTAACCAAAAACATTTAAATTGGTTACAATGTATCGGAACCGGTTCAAATGAGTAAAATAAATTGGAGCTAACTGAAAGCTTATTGAATGACTACCTAAAAGTTTTTAGCACAGAAAAATACTATTAAACTAACCTAAAACGTATCGCGTAATAGATTAAAACTATTGGAGTAATATAAAATTAACCCAAATTAACTTAATTTTGGCGACTAACCTAAACTAACCAAAAACAGTAAAATTGGTAATAACGTATTGGAACCGGTTCAAATAACTAAAATGAGTTGAAACTAACTGAAATTAACGGAAAGTTGATTGAACGACTAAACAAAACTAACCAAAAGCACCAAAAAGGCGAAAACATAAATCAAAACAGATTAAAAATATTAAAGTAAGTTGAAACTCACATAAATTAGCCGAATTTCGGAGATTAACTAAAATTAACCAAAAACATTAAAATTAGTTATACTCGTAACGTATTGGAACCGGTTCAAATTCTAAAATAAATAAAAACCAACTAAAACTAACAGAAAGCTGAAATCATTTGAAGATTTAAAAAGTGTCTAAAGTTTTTTGTAAACAATGTTCCTGTTGTTGCTATGTTATTTGTATCATTTTAATAATATTATTGACTTGCTGGTCTTTAAACATGCTCCAAATTTGGAGCAGTCCTAAGCCTTCATAAAGTATGAAGGAAAGTCCAAAACGAGAAATAATAATTACCTTAATAAAACTGACCTAATATGCCAAATCAATAATTATTGTCCTATAATGACTAACCAAAACTAGTCAAAAGTAACCAAAAGCAGTAAAACGTATCGGAATAGGTTACAAAAACTAAAGTAAAAACTAATCAAGAGGTGCAGAACTTTGGCGACCAACCAAAACTAACCAAAAACACTACATTTGATTATAACGTATCGGAGTCGGTTCAAATAACTAAAATAAATTGGATCTAACTGAGACTAGCCGAAAGTTAATTGAACGGCTAACCAAAACTAAGTAAAAGTAACCAACAGCTCCAAAACGGGCAAAAACAATTCGGAACGGGTTACAAATATTACAGAACGTCATGGCTAATTATAATTAATCGATCTTCCTACCTACAAGTAGAGGGTAATTTTTTTAGGTCTTCATATCCGCACCTTTTTTTTATAATTGAGGCCATCCGTGGAAGAAGGGCCCATATGCCAAATGGCGGTTCTGGGAAAAACGCAATTAAAAATTTAAGACTATATAACACACAAAGTTTTAAATTTTGAACTATATTGAAAGCTCGAACACGTATCGGAACGTTATAATCAGTTTTTCATAAACCGTCTCGTGACGTTCAGGAAAAATTTCCGTGTCGTGACGCGACCTTGAAAAATCACTCGCATGAAACCAGAGAGGTATCCATTTGAACCGGCTCCGATACGTTATAATAAAATTTAATGCTTTTGATTAGTTTTGGTTAGCCTCGAAAATTCGGTTTATTTTGTTTAGTTTTAACTTACTTTAATTTGTGTAACCTATTCCGATACATTTTAGCACGTTTTGGTGCTTTTGGTTACTTTCAGTTAGTTGCGGTTGGTCACTCAATCAATTGTCGGTGAGGTTCACTTAGTTTTAATTTATTTTAGTCGTTTAAACCGGTTCCGATACGTTATAACCAATTATCGCAATCATGCGCAGTTGCGTTTCAGGATCAGCTGCTGTGCTTGTGATCCGGCGGCCCGGATTCAATTCCCGTTGGTGACATGACATGTTTTATTTATTTTTTTCAAGGGTATGTTTGTCAGTTTGGGTTAATTTTGGTTTGGGTGATATGCGGCGTTGGTCAGGCACGTAGCGTGTCGTCTTAAAGCGCTCGTTTGATTAATTAAAGTTAGTTTCGATTATTTTTGATTAATCTGCGATACTGAAGACAATAGCGCGTTACGCGATTATCTCTTTACTTTAGTTTAAGTTTTGGTTAGAATGGGTTAGTTTTGGTTAGTCTGGGTTGATTTTGCTTAGTTTCACTTTCACTTAGGTTAACTAGGGTTAGTCTGGGTTAGTTTTGGTTAGACTGAGTTGGTTTTGGTTAATTTGGGTTAGTGTTGGTTAGTTTGGGTTAGCTGTGGTTGGTTTAAAGGCAAGCATGTTTGGTTACTTTGATAAGTTGTCATTCTACTTTATGAACCATTTACCTACCTGTAAATCAAGAATGTTAGTCAAGTGTGACAACACTGCAATTACATTTTCGTCATTAATGTCAAATTGAGAGAGTTTTCGCGTTAAAATGTATTACTAAACAGCCTCATTTCTAATCTCGCAGATGGCACAGGGCAGGTTTGTAGACAAGGCTGTGTTGCCAGATTTATTCTTTAATTCTATGATTTTAAATTAAAGTGGTGTATTGCTATGTTTGACAATTTTATGTTAGTCAATAATTGTGTTGTGCTGATTTTAAAACGATATCTATTATTCTTGAAATTATTATTTTATATAACTTATTAATGCGAGGCAAAGCGATAGTGATATTAAGCTGATAATAATTGATATTATTCATTGATCTATGTCAAACGTCGAGACGAGGATTTTCGGCGCTAGATTATCTCTCTTGCTAATTCTATATTTTATTTCCTTATATTCCTTGCGTTTTTATACAAGCGTTCTAGCCTCTGCGGTACAACTATTCGCAATCATGCGCAGTTGCGTTTATAGATCAGCTCCAGTGCTTGTCATACGGCGGTCCGGGTTCGTTTGGGTTAATTTTGGTTTTGTGTTAGGCAGGATTGGTCAAGCGCGTAGCGTGCTCGTCTCAGTGCGATACTGAAGACAAGTACGCGTAGCGCGCTTATCTCTTTGCTTTGGTTAATTAGAGTTAGTTTGGGTTAGTTTTGGATAGTATGAGTTAATTTTGGTGTATCTGGGTTGGCTTTGTTCATTTTGGAATAGTGAAGAGACGAGCGCAGGTAGCGCGCTTGTCTCTTTACTATGGTTAATTAGGGTTAGTCTGAGTTAGTCTTGGTTAGTCTTAGTTGGTTTTGGTTAGCTTGGGTTAGTGTTGGTTAATTTCGGTTATTGTTGGTTAGTTTGAGTTAGTGTTGGTTAGTTAGTTAGTTGGTTAGGTTGGGTTAGCTGTGGTTGGCTTAAAAGTTTAGTTAGTTTTAGAAGTTGTTATTCTACTTTTGGAAACCTTCACCTGAGCTGAGACATTTACACAAGAGTCTAGCGCTCCTGCTATAGCGAAACAAGAATAATAGGTATTATTATCGCTTTGCATGGACCTCCGCTCGCTTCGCTCGCTACGGGGGCGCAACGAACAGGAACTAACCAAAAGTAACCCAAAGCTAACGCAAAATTAAGAAAAAGCAAGTAAATTAATAAAAAACAAACATTAAAAAAAGTAAACAAAATATCTGTCGTGACCGACGGGAATCGAATCGCAGCGCAGAAATGACAAGCAGAAACTCTACCTACTACAACAACGTTCGCTAGAACGTAAAGACACGATATAAATAAGTTTACGGTAGGTTCACTGGAGACAAATTTCCAATTTCGTCGACAGCGTTTGGCGACGGGGCGAATCTACTTTTTGAAACTCTCCCCATAGACTGCTCGCTGCTGCAGGTAGCGTACAAACTTAATTTTTACCGTGCTGCGGCTTTTATTTTTGCTGAGTGGATCTACTCGATATTATTTGTACTCTGGTAAAGACATGGATAATTTCGATACATTCCGCCATATTACGCATGCACGGTTTCGCATCGAAAATATAGCAGGAGACCTAGACGCTTGTGACATTTAGGTACCTACGTGACAATCAAGAATGTTAGTTGGGAGAGTTTTCGCGTTAAAACGTATTACTAAACAGCGTCATTTCTATTTTTTTTTTTCAATTTTTGGTGTCAAAACTGCTTTGCGCAATATGTAACATGTCATATATCACTTCTAATACTGTTTTACATAAGTCACACAAAAAATTGCATAATTCCAAAAGGGCGCACAGTAAAATTTACCGACATTTTTTGTATTTTGATTAGTTTTGATTACTTTTGTTATATTTGTTAGCAATTATGGTGTTACATAGATTATGATATATATTTCAGTTTGACAACACTGCAAACATTTCTTTATATTTTGTCAATAACCTCTTATATAATACAGTTTTTGTATTGAAAAGTATAGTTTGCCAAATGAAAGAACCTGGACGGAAAGAATGCGGGCAAAAAATATCCTCGCATATTTAGATGCTGCCACATTTTTTTCCCAATAATCCTAATTTATTTTCTGTCTAGTTTCCTATAGTTAATTTACATATTTAAATTTCCTACTTGAATACCTAATTTTGTTATTTTCCTTAATACTACGGTCTTCTATTATTTACTATTTTATTTACACAGGGAAATACGGAATACGCAATAAGTATACTATAATATTTATAATGTTTATATGTTATTCGCCTTCAAGCTATTTAAAATACGCGACAATAGGCAACACTGCGACGTTTACTTGATTTTTAGCGGGGAGGCAGTTTCGTGATTGGTCGCAGGATATATTAAATACACTTTGACCCTAGACCAACACCTAATTTTTTTTACATATTTTAAAATTTCGGCAGCGACTTGCTTTAGTCATTGGCGTGGAAATTGCCGATGCCAAACTGTGTGGTTATTTATATTATTTGGTTTGTAGGGTCTGCTGATATATAGGTTTTGTCGATTTTGCAAATTCTCTTTTTTCACTAGAAAGGGGGTGTCCTATATAGTAGTTTAAGCCAAAAAAGTCGGAAGATCCGCTACATTTGAACCGAAAAAATGTCCTCAAAGTTCGAGTTTTGACACAAATTTTCAGCACCACTTCACAAAAGCACTAGAAATTTAGACAAAACACATCTGTTCAATGTCGGGTGAAAATATTAACTAGGATACATTTGCGTCGAACGAGAGACCTCCGTTTTGTTCCGGTCCTAATTTAAAGCGACTCTTAGCCATAGCCCCATTAAACAAAATTAAATGTTACTTGTAAATATCCATCCTTCTTTTTACTGTCAACTGTCATAATAGCCAAAACAAAGATTTTTAAGAAGGCACACTGTTGCCAGACGTTTACTGTAGTTTCGTTAGCAAAATTCATTAGAAAAATGGTGCGCTATAAGCGCAGCTTATTCACTACCAGCTAGTCATCTTGCGGCGGCATCCTTTGATTTTGGAAAGTCAATAACCAAGTTTTGCAAATTTTAGAAGAGGGTCATGACTTAATATTGTTTTAAACGCCTGGGCATCTGAATAATACTTTTCAAATCAAGGTCAAATATAAGTGTACAATAAAATGACAATAAAATAATCACAGGCGATACAATACAGTTTAAAATTTAGACCAACCACTCTTAAAGTAGTTAAAAAGAATAAAATCATCCAACAATACTAAACCGAGACCTCAGATGACAAAAACTCGGACGTACTATAAAAACAACCGTCAATTAATTTTTTCCTTAATTTAAATTTAAATTTCTTTGTGTTATTTTCTGATATTATAGATGCAGATAAATGGTTATATAATTTAGTGCCCATATATAAATGGGAATCTTTGAAGAGAGTTGTTTTATGTTTTGGGATAGTTATAAAATTACTATGACGCGTAGGGTAGTTATGACGATCCGAATTTTTTTCATACTTATGGAGATGATTACGTACATATAATATACATTTATATATATAGATAGATGCCATTGGTAATAAGTTATATTTTTTAAAATAAGGTCTACACGACTCCCCGGGTTCAAGTCCGAACATTAGACGTATAACTTTTTTTTGAGCAACAAAAACTCTATTTATATCTAGGGCTTGTCCCCACAGGATAACATTATAGCTAATGTGTGAATAAATTAGTGCATAATACACACTTAATAAGCTATTAATATCCAATCCTGACTTTAACTGAAGAATCGCATAGTAACCCGAATTTATTTTCTTACAAACATGATAGACATTTGTGCTCCAACTCATATCACAGTCAACATAGGTACCTAGAAATCTTGTTGTTTTTGAGAAGGCAATATTACTATCTTTTACCTTAATTTGAATATTTTCTGTTATTTGCCTTCTGTTATAAAATTGCATACACACGGTTTTTTGGCCGTTTACCAATAATTTGTTTTTATCACACCACTTGGCAAATTCACACGCCAGCATGTTCAACCCATTCTGGAGTTCCTCCGGGCTGTCAGCATCCACTGCTACCGATGAGTCATCTGCGAAAAATACTTTGCACTGTGTACTTAAGTGCTGAGGTAAATCATTTATGTACAAAATAAATATTAGAGGACCGAGAATCGAGCCCTGAGGCACTCCAAAATCAACCTCACAAGCGTCCGACTGCACATCGCCAATTTTAACACATATTTTTCTAAACTCTAGGTAAGATTCTAACCATTTAAGAAAATTACCACGAAAACCCAGACCATTAAGCTTTTCTTTTACAAATTGAACATTAAGGCTGTCGAATGCCTTCGTAAGATCGAAGAAGAGTGCCCCCACATATCTTGATTTATCAAGAGCCTCATAAATAAAATCCATGAAGTCATGCGTGGCACTCTCCGTCGATCTTCCAGGATAAAAACTATGCTGTCCATCTGAAATAATATTAAATTTTTGCAAGAAACTCAACATTCTGTTATATATACTACGCTCAATAACTTTGCTCAAAACTGTTGTTACCGTAATTGGTCTATAGTTCTCAATCAACAATTCCCCTTTTTTAAATATTGGTGTAACCCTGCCAATCTTAAGGGCCTCTGGAAATTCACCCATTTCTATAGATAGATTTATAATATGCGAAAGCGTCTCGGAGATAATATCACCAATAGCCTTAATAATTTTTGTCGAGATGCAATCCACGCCAACCGAGTTGGTATTTTTTAAATCACGGATAATTTGTTCTACTTCCTCCCTAAGTACAGGATAAAAATAAAATGTTTCTACTATGTTCATGCTTGTACAAGTAGATATATCATTGAAAGAATCACTAAATTGTGCAAGTAAGGATGTCTTTGCAATGTTAACAAAATAATCAAC
Organism: Pissodes strobi; assembly: GCA_016904865.1. NCBI lineage: Eukaryota > Metazoa > Arthropoda > Insecta > Coleoptera > Curculionidae > Pissodes > Pissodes strobi. Next base: position 9,987 of record MU189386.1, on the reverse strand, counting down.
AAATAAATTGGCCATTGTTTTGGGTTCCTTTATTACTACACCGTTTGAATTTAGGGTAGGACAATCACGTGTCTTTACTTTGCCTGTTTTTTCCAAAACCATGTTCCAAACAAGCTTAGTTTTTTCTACAGATTTAAGATTATCAAATTTATTATTAAAATATTGGCTTTTAGCTAGTTTTATTTCTTTTCTATACACGCTCTTTTGTTTATTATAATTATTATGAATTGTTTGATCATTAGAGTGTCTAGATAACCAATATATATTTTTAACTTCGTTTCCCAAAGCGACAATGGCCTCAGTGATCCATCCATTTTTATTATTGTTATTACTAGGCTTAATATGTTTACTTATTATTACAGGGCATATTAAATTAATATAATACAATAATGTGTTTAAAAAGTTATTATAAGTTTCATTAATATTTGTTATATGATTATAAGTGCAATTGAAATTTTCATTAAACATCTCATTACGTAAGTTTGTTAAATGGTGTACACTTGTATTTCTAAAATGTATTAATTTTGAGGTCTCGGTTTTACTACATTTAGATTCAAATTGGGTTTCGAAAATTTGACCTAGGTGATCTGCGATTCCCAAATTCACAACATACTCATTATATAAGTTAGGTGATACATTTGTCAAAACATAGTCTATTTTTGTAGATGTAACAATATTTTGATTATTAGTACAAATTCTAGTCGGCTCTAAATTTTTTAAATTTAATGCAAAATTATCCAGTAAATCTTTAAGTAAATCCCTATCAGATGAGTTATGTAGCCAATTTACATTTAAATCGCCACATATTATTATATTAGTGAATTTTTTTGAGCAATAATTTAAAATTGCAGTCAGGTTATTAATAAACAATAAAAAACATCCGTTGGGTGGCCTATAAATACAAATAATACAAAAACTACAGTTATTCAGTATAAACGAGACCGCACAACACTCAATGTGCATTTCTAAGGCATATTGGTTAACAGTTCGTTTAATTTAAAATATGGTTTTTCTACTAGCGTGCGTAAAGTACTCACTTTACGCACTCTCTAAGATTCGTAAAATAGGCTTTTTTAATGTGCAGTGCGTAAAATAAGTTATTTTACGCACTAGTGCGTAAAGTAAAACTGTCATATTTTTTGACATTTAGGGCAATGCGTAAAGTAATTTAATAATATTTTTGTTTTTTCATATATTTCTCGGTAGTAGAAAAAATTTTGTATGATACTCATTTGTAAAGTACCCTTTTTTTATTCAATTTCAATAAAAAAATTTTTATCAATATTCCCATTCATAAAAAGAGGTTCACTTTACACACTTGTTGCATAAATAACTATTTTATCGTCTAAAATCCGTTTAAAAACGATTTTAAAACGCACAATTGTATAAAAATGCGAAATTTCCGAACCTCTCAGGGCGATAGCCGAGGCTTCGGACGAATTTGTCATGTATTTTGAACCGAAAATTCATTTTAAATTCAACTGTGGAACTGAACCGCTCAGGGCGCAGTGCCCGACACTCCAACTTTCCGATTTCGATAGAGTTGACTAGCTGGTAGTGAATAAGCTGTGCTATAAATGTCTCTACTCTTTTTTTATTTAGGTAAATTATTTTTTCATTGCAGTAGCACATCCTATATTGCTCGACGAGCGGTGTGTGTGCGAAGATGTTGATTGACACGGTCCTTGAATAGTTAGTTTGGGGAACAGATGTCCTGGGAGCATATTCGCATGTAACAGGCAAGATGTCCATTCGGCAATGCCGATTGTTTCTTCATATGTGACGTGCACGATAGCATTTAGTCAGATGTCGTGACTATTACAAAGAATCAACAAATAAGTCTTCAATTATTTTAACACTTCATGCATGGCCCTCTGCTCGCTTCGCTCGCTACGGGGGCTTAACAAACAGAAACTAACCAAGTGCTAACCAAAACTAACTCAAAATAAAAAAAGTAAAATAAAAATTTTGAGTTAGTTTTGGTTAGCACCTGGTTAGTTTCTATTTGTTGAGGTCCCGTATAGGGAGCGAAGCGAGCGGAGGGCCATGCATGAAGTGTTTAAATAATTGAAGACTTATTTGTTGATTCTATATAACAGTTACGACATCCGACTAAATGCTATCGTGCACGTAACATATGAAAAAACGTTCGGCATAATCGAATGGACATATTGCTTGTGACATCCGAATATGTGTCCTGGGAGTGAGTTCCACAGTGATGCAGTGCGCCCGACAAAGGAGTTCTTGTAAATCGATGTTCTAGGTGTTTTCAGTTGTACGACGAACCGGTGCGCTCTTGCCGTCTATCGTGACTGTCTGACAGGCGTTGTCAGGGGCGGGATAAGGCGAGCCAAATCCTGGGAACATCTGCCGTAAAAGTATCTGTAAAACAGGGATTTATCGGTCACATGTTTGCAGTATTTCAGACTATCCAGATTCCGGGTCACCTCCGGGTCACCGACGAGACGCACAACTCTCTTCTGAACGGAATCCAGTAGCTTTAGGGTGTGCTCTGACGTGGCACCCCAGATGTGTGAGCAATATTCTAAGCACGGTCTTATTTGCGCTTTGCAAAGCAAGATCAACTGCTGCGGTGTATTCATTTTTGGTTGCGAAATAGCGTACCAAGCTTCTCGAAGGCTGATTTTGCGACGTTAGCAACGTCGTCATGTCAGGACATATTGCTGTTGACCGAGACCCCCAGTGGTCCGATTGAATGAAGATGAAGGGATGGTCGATCCTGCCATAATGATATCATTGCCCGCCGTATGGTAAACGTGGCTGCTTGGATGATTATTCAATGTGCATTTGCATTCAATCATCGGAATAAAAGAGACACTCATTCGATTACACTATTCCTTTGTTTGTATATATTCGTCAAATATTTCACTTCATACATGGCCCTCCGCTCGCTCCGGGGGCGTAACCAAACAAACCTAACCCAAGACATTTCCAAATGAGGAAAAACAAACTGACAAATTTCAATTTCTTTTTATTTCCGGCATGCCTTGGGTTAGTTTGGGTTAGTTTTGTTTGATTGCGCCCCCGAAGCGAGCGGAGGGTCATGCGTGAAGTGGAATATTAAATATACTTAAATAGTAAACAACACTGTTATTCCCCATAAGAAAATGTGCAACTTTTGGAAACACTGTGCCAGGCCCCCGGTGTCGGTTACTAAAATTTCATTATTTTCACGTTACAATTTCAATATTTTCACGTTACACCTGGGAAAGTCGTAGTGGAAGTTTGCCCTTCTAGGGCAATTTAGGCTCAAATGTGGCGAATCCTCCGATTTTTTTGGCTTAAGCTACTCTATAGGACACCCCTTTTCTAGCGAAAAAAAGAAAATTTGCAAAATCGACACAACCTATATATCATCAGACCCTTAATTTGATGATATCTTTGAAGATTTTTAACCTTTCTTATATTTTTCTTGCATTTGGTGATTATTATACGCGGTTAACTAATTTTTATATATTTCGGAAAACTCTCTTAACTGAACTCCCTAAATAAAAATTTTTATTATATAACAATTCCGAACGTTCTATAAAGAGCGTTTTGGAACATACTTGCTTCAATATTGCCTAACTTTTAATACAAAAATTGAATGCTAGAGAATTTATATGAATTAGCTACGATAAACCGTTTTTTTCCAAATTAAGCGACGTCATCAATAACGTAAATACAAAACCTTCGGGAAACGAACTCTACTTATTACTACAACATATTTATGTAATACATACAACAAATAATATCATACAATACTACCCTTATTATGAAAATGAGATATTATTATATGACATATTTTGTACTATAAGACTGTAATATAAAAAAACTGTAATTAATTTTAACGTCTTCAACTAATCAATATTATCAATAATAATATGGTAAGAATAACCTCGTGCGCCCATGGGAAGGCAAGATTTTTTACGTGCTAGTCCTCTACCCCCTTCAGTCGTTGTTAAGGTTCACTCGCTTGGCGCACTATAGTGAATATTATGGTGGAAAATAATTGTAAGGTCAAGTTTTCCAAGCAATTTTTACTTTTAATCTATCCTATACAGCATAAGCTATGGATTAAAATTGAAAAAAACCAAGACCCCTAACCAGTAAGGGTGAATTAAAAGTAGTACCTACTTCATATGATTATATTAATAAAATCCCCTTTTTTTAACAAATGGCCATAAAATAACTTCTTTTTCGATAAAAATGAATTTCATATATAAATACTTGCGGCGCTAAAGCGCTCTATAGCCTTTATTATTTTTCGTTAATTTTGAGGCACGTTAATTTTTAAGGTCAATAAATATGAAAGAAAAATTGTCAATATAGCACAATAAGCATCATCCACAATTTTTGCTTTTAAACTCTATTCTACTAGAAAATACTTCATTCCTTTCTTCGAAAACTATATACTTATACTATGGTATAGTATCCAAACTATAGTTAATATGAAGAAGTTGCCAAAAAATGAGAAATTTGATTGAGTATTGAGACTAAATTTTATGCTATATAATACAATATAAGTACATGCCTACCTTAAGTTTGCTGGGTAAAAGCATTTCTTTTGCAATTTCCTGCAATTCTTTGTATGTCATTTTGGCTAAAGGATTCTGAGATTTTTTCCTATTAATTGTTGTTGCTCTGTTAAATTTATAGCCCTTAATTTTAGAATTTTCCATGACTAAATGCACGAGAAGAGCAACTGCGTACACTCAAACAAGATACCTTTTCAACTGACCCTATAAAGGTGTTTTTATTATTTTGCGAGCTTCGAATCACTTATAGAAAAAAATTGTGAGTCATTTACTCGAAAGTAGGTAAACTTTTTATATTATAGGAAAAATCCACTTTTAAATTTTTCTGTAACTGAAACATCTAGGTATAACGATTATACAGTAAGTACCCATTAACCGATTATTGCAATTATGAAAATGTGTCTCCAGAATATTTTGGCGTAAGGATTAGTTTGGGGTTAGCCACATAAGCCTTTTTGATTTTGAAGCTTTTTTAGGTTCAATGGACAAATTCATTAAATGAAATAGATTAATGCAAACAATTTACTAATGAAGCTCATTTTCGCCAAATAATTTCAAGATAAAGATAAAAAATTTAGGGTACCATGGTACGGTATGTACGGTCGTAGAAGATTAATATAAAAAGCCTTTTTTTAAATCGCAATTGAATCTGATTTTCGCACGATAAAGTGCTAATATAATATGTTCGGCGTAAACGTCAATATGGCACTTTTTCTTACTAGTGATGGGCGAGACTGGGCTTGGTCTTGCGGTCTTGGTCTTGCAGAAAAAGCAAGACCAAGACCAAGACCAGCTCCAATTTTGCAAGACCAAGACACAGACCGAGCAGTGCAAGACTCTTGCGGTCCTGCAAGACCAAGACCTAGTATTGCAAGACTTACGCAAGACCAAGACCTAGCATGCAAGACTCTTGCGGTCCTGCGTTTTTTTTGCAATTTTTATTTGTTGACATGACGCGTGGACCTCAGGGCAAAAGATATTTATGGGCCCCTACCCCTTGTATATTTTAAAACTAAGTTAAGTCATTTCTCATAGGTAATACATGATATATGAGTATCACATAAAAAGTAAAAATATAACAATATTTTTTTATTCAGGATGAAAACTAATAAAGAACTAGTATTTTTTCGTATCCCATGAAAATTAAGAAAATAAAATAAATTTTTATTTAGGATAAAAGCTAGTTAATACCAAAAATTGTAGATTGGTATTTTGCCTATCACATAAAAAGCCAGAAAATAAAAACACTTTAAACAAATTATAAAAACTAATAACAAACTAAAATCTCAAATAATCTTTTTCTGACTTTGGCATTAGCAGAATTATCAAACATCAGCATAAGTAAACTTGTCAAGCTATGATTTACTATCGTTAAACGTAAGGTGGCATTTTGCTGGTGGTGGTGTCTGGTATTTGCAGTGTTGCCTCTTAAATTTTAATGAAAAATTAGCTGCAATTTTATTCAAATAAATTAAAATTGTTTTGTAACAAATTATTCAAATTCGGCATGTGTATTTACCAAAGACGTTTAACCTGAAGTATTTACCATACAGAGACCTTTAAAAAGTCTAATTATGCTCTAAAGTCAACAATGAACAAATTCAGTGGCCAGTGGCGTATAATTGACAAGTTCGTGGAGCACGCAAGACGACGGGGGGCTTCAAAGATAGCCGACTACTTATATTTTAAACAAAAAACTAGTGCACTTATTCGTTTCTATCGTGACAAAAATAGTTTATTATTATTAGGCTCTTAGTCTTAGTCAATTTATGAAAAGAAGGCCCCACAATATTTGCCGCGGTGGGAGGGCCAACGATTTCACTGTTTTAAACTACGCCATTCAGGGCCTCTTTTCCAATGAGTTGGGCCATAGGCCCTAGCAATTTTTCTGGCGCCAATATGACTTCGGCTCCCATTTGAATTTTTTTGTTTCGATTTCGAACTAAAAATATTATTTATAATGTAGTTTTTTATTCGGATTTGAATAAAGTTTTTCCAGTATCTATAAATTTTCATTCATTTTAATGAAAAAATAATAGATTTTAGAAAAAACATAAAAGAAACACGAAATAGGATAAAAAAACTTTTTATTGAACCAAAACATAAATTATACCTAATATTTAGGTAAATTAACAGAAATACACTGAGGCTAACGTTAACACCTTTCTTCGAAAAAAAAAATTACATACATAAGAGTAAACACAGCCAGATTTGGGACTAAACACTAACCACTCACGGAGGACTGTTCGTCATTTACTTTTACTTTGTAAAATCCTGAACTTTGTAATTGCCTGTTTTTTTTTTACCGTGAAATTGTTTCGCACGCCCACTTATTTTGTCTATATTTTGTTCTTGTATGTTTTTATAAAATGTTCCTGGAAATATCAGCTTATATTCTTCGGCCTGTCTGCTAGATCAATGGGAAATGCCTCTTCGCCTCCTAGAGAAGTAAGGTGTAAGGTCCTTATTGGTAGCATTGTCAATTTCTGAAGTACTGATGTCACCAGCGTCAGTGTCTTTGTTTTTGGATCAACCTTGCAAGATTATTACTGGTTGGATTTACCTCTTCATACACTGAACTAGACGTTTCTTGCAACATATGATGGTTTTCTTGCGCCGCCGTCAGAAGATATATCAACATTGCATTTTTCTGCTTTTCTTTTTAATTTTCCCTTAATTTATTATTCTTCCGCTTCTCACTACCACTTTTATAGTTGTAACTCGTACTTATTAATCTGATATTAAAAACAAAATAAAAATGTGTTATATTAATTTACTTTAAACTTCAAGACAATAAAAAACAAATTACGAAAAAAATCTATTAGCTAATTACATAGAATTAAGTAAAGAGTGGTGGCTGTGTGCATCTATGAATCATACTAAATGAAACACTTTTGTATTTGATGCAAAATTTTAATCCAAAAAGGCCTTCCTATAGAAGCATAACAACAGAGCGCTTTAGGCCTAGGCCATCATCAGTGTTACTTGTCATTTGGACCTGAAGAGCATATCAACGAAGAGAAACACCAACTATCCTTTATGTTACTTAGTAATTCTAAAACTTCTATGAGACAGATACCAACCCAAACTGACCATAATTATTCCATACTATTCGAAGCTAGTCCAGGCTAACTGAAATTAACGAACCTTACTAACCAAAACTAACACATCAAATGGGAATACCTAATAGAAATATCTTCCAAAAAATTTTCGCCTACCAAAAATTCCTATAAAGTTTTTTTTAAGATTTCAACTAAACCAAAGCTGATTCTAAAAGGATGCTACTATCACACACTCATTGTAGTTATTAGAACTTCGCTCAAGGGTCGGGTACCTTAAATTATCGGTAGATAAATAATATTTATGTCTCAGGATAACAACGGAAGAAGCAGCTTGACCGCAGACACGAATTAGTAAACCCTGGGCTTTGCCGAAGTCCTATTTCAATCTGCTATAATAAAATGATAAACATAATCCATCCATATCTTTTTTTTCTAAAACGAAGGGTCTGACGGAAGCTCAAATGAGCGTCTGTCGGAAAATTGCTAGAGATACACAAATGACATATAGGGCCGTATTTAAATTTGCATAAAGGACTATCTTATGCCAGCTTTTGCACTTTGGCACTAATGACACTAATTTTTTTCTGGAAGAGGGTGTCTATTGTATTTTCGGCTAGTTAAGTATGTAGAAACAGTTTTAAATTTACTTTACCAAATGTTGAAAATGTCCGCCGTTTACCTCAATACACTTTCTTAGGCTCTTGATTAAGTGGCGCCTGACATTCAGGAGGATATTTGCTGAATTTTTAATAATATTGGCAGCTTCTTGAATTTGTTGTAAAAGATCTCGTGTATAAATTTCATCTAAAGCCTTCATGTGACCCCACAGATAGAAATCCAACGAATTAAAATCGGGGCTGCAGGCTGGCCAAGGAAATTCACTATCGCGTCCAATATATTGATGAGGGAAACGTTGATTTAAGTAATTTCGCACTGTAGCTCGAAAATGCGGGGGCGCCCCATCTTGCTAGTACATTAATTCTGAATTTGATATATTTATCCGTTTTAAATTTTTCGAAAAGTAAGTTTCACTTTCAAGACCCTGTGCCTTTTTAACGGCTAACATTTGTCACCACATTTAATAAACAAATCTTCTTATTTTGATTTCCAGTATCACCTGTTGTTCTATGGCGGATAAGTTATGGGACACTCTGTATATTTTGTTTCTTAATCAAGCGTGAGAAAAAAAAGAGCATCAAAATTTATATACAGAAACTTGAGGCATCTTGGCAACCACGAGGGAAGCGATGATTGCACCACCTACGTTCGCTTGCCTAGATGAATGACAAAGAAATAAGTATAGGAAGTTACGCAAAATAAAAAGAGATAAAGAACAGTTGATAAATTTACGGGGCCTGTTACCAGTCTCTTCCGTGTCTCTGATCTCTTCTTTATTTGCATCTTGAATAAATATTATGTATCTACTGTAAACACGTATTTTTCAGCATACACACTGCACTTAATTTTGAAATAATCGTGTTATGTTATGTTACTTCGTTTAAAATAAAAATATTCGGCAAATCGGACCGTTTCTTTCCGACCCACTATCATCCATCTATTAACCTAAACTAAACTTATAGAGACACAGATAGAGACTAACGTCTAGCCGCTGGCGGTAACTGACTATCCATGTGGTATTATTATTGCTTTGCATGACCCTTCGCTCGTTACGGGGGCTTAATCAAAAAGAACTAACTAAGTGCTAACCAAGGCTAACCCAAACTAACCCAAAATTAAGAATTATTGTTTCTTATTAATTTACCTTTTTTCCTTAATTTGGGATTAGTTTGGGTTTGTCTTGGGTTAGGTTTGGTTCGCACTTGGTTAGTTTTTGTCGATTGAGCCCCCGTAGCGCGTGAAGCGCGAGTGCAAAGCCATAATAATACCATATGGGTAGTCAGTTACCGTCAGCGGTTAGACGTTAGTCAGATACAGTAATGGCACAAATTTGAATAGCGAAATTGCTGCGTTGCCAGTTGCAATTGTTTTGTTATATGTTACGTTAATTACCAAGCTTCTAACCTACCTATATTTCACACTTCTTTATTGAAAATTTTATTAATACGCAGTATTTAAAATTTAGGTCTGTTGCCCATCTGTAGCTTGAAGCAGTAGGGGGTCCTAAGGGGCCACATGGTACACCACAGCAAGGGACCCTCGGGAAACTTCCCGTTCTCCCGACTCCCCCATCCGTCGCTTATGACGGAACTCATAATAAAATGAAAGATCTATTTTTTCTGATTTTAAATATACCAGATAAGTTGACATTTGGTTCAGCCGTTTTTACGCTATTTAATTTAATAGTTGCTTTGAATTAACATTATCTTGATATACGCTGCAATGATTAGTCCATAGAAATCAACAACTTCTTGAGCAGCGTGTATCAA
>MU189385.1:15046-48746 GCA_016904865.1 Pissodes strobi | reverse complement strand
AAAAATTCATTAAAACAAATCTTTTTGGACATTTGTAAACTCTAGAAAAAAATCTTCTGGTATACCTCAAGAGCCATGCTGTGGCAACCCAAGATGTTTCAATAGAAATGACATTGTTAACATATTGGCACAATAATTTTGAAATGCACAGCAACCCTGTATGTGCTGTTCCTAACCAAATTGCATTCAATAATAGTTTCAAGTGTCCTCTCTGTCAATCTCATTGTCGAATATGTATACTTCCCTGTCTAAAGGGCCCTGATCCGAAAGATTCTCCCCCATGTTTTTTGAGAGACCATCGTTGTATATTAGCCCGCCCACTTTTCCTATTCTTCAATTTATCACTTAACACTAGCACTTTTCCTAGTGTATGAAAAACTAGCTTCATCACGCCCATTCTAAAACCTGGAAATAACTCGCAAGTTGAAAATTATAGACCTATTAGTATTCTTAGTTCCATAACGAAAATGTTTGAATGATTTGTGTGCGATTTCTTGATATACTCTATAGTTACAGCTAATCTGCCAGCAGCTTGGCTTTATGGCTGGGGAGGCTTTGGAGGAGGGCTTGTATGTACATGCTGTTTACATAAACTTCATCATAGCCTCCGACAGGGTGAACCTCAGCGTACTTTTGTATAGCTGCAAGGCATTTGGAGCAGCGGGCGTAACATAATACCCCTACTATCATAAGTGTTATTGCGTTTATTACTAAATGGCTGTAAATAATAGTATATTATTTAACGATCATACAATGAAGGCCATAACAAACGTGTATTACACGAGCCGCTTGCATTACAGCTTATTATGGTTCACTATACGTGAGTCGGATATTATACTTTATCTACAATCATCCTTAAATGCACGATATACTTAACCAGAAAACGAAATTTTAACATTTATGTCAACAGAGACGTTAACACATACCTATCTTGACATTTCTCGCCTTTTTCGAATTCATAACTAAACTTGTTGTTTTATGAGCAACATAGCTGCACTTATCGTATTATGCTGTAACCTGCCTTAAGCGTAGGGTGCCCATTATGTAACACTATTTGTTAATTGCTTAACAGGCGGCTCATAAGCCAGATTTACTCAGCGCATTCAATAATAATTAAAGGTGTGGGTCTATGTCTTGTCAGTTAGGTGAAGGCGCCACTAAATTTTTAACTAGGAATATGTCAATGATTTCGAAATCAAAAGTATTTATTAAGGAAAGGTACGTTTGAGACTAACTTACCAAAATAAACATTGAGACTCCCATTAAACTATTTATTTATTTTAATATAAAAACTTACACAAATACTCCAAAGACAATTAATTCTATCTCAAATTAATTTGAAGAAACTAAGTTTTAATCTATTTATTTATTTATTTATTTTTTAGCAGAAATTACATATTATCCTTAGAACTATATTTTATGACTACTGTAAGAAAAAATACAAATATACAATGATAACTCATACAACTCATAGTCTTAATGTTTTCACCTACTGTCTACTGCTAATATTAAGTACACTATAGTATTAAGAATACTGTGTGTGCACTCCATACCTAAATAATTACCTATGTTTTTGAAAAAGAGGTTCAAGTTATCAAAACAAATATTCCTTAATCATCACAAAAACAATTTAAGAAAAAAAAACAAAATAATACTCATACAAAAATAGTAAAAATAAAAGAGATTCAAAGCGAGTTTCCCATCTCAAAAGAATGGTAAACTCCCAACATACCCAACTCCCATGTATTTAATTCTCCTCTAAAATCCATTTAACAATATCCTTCTTACATCTCCGATAATGTTTAGATCTTAACTCTGCTGGCAAACTGTTATAAATCCTTGGCCCAACACAGTAGATATGATTCTGGCAAATGGAATGTCCTGGATTTTGTAATAATACATTATTTTGCGTTGCGTTTCTAGTATTAACCCCATGATTTATATTATCTTTATACCAATCAGCCTTCAACATGAATCTTATGATTGCCCTAGTATGTAATTGTTGAGGTGACAGAATGCCGCTATCCTTATACACTAACACTGTTGGATACCTTTTTTGTTTAAACAACATTACTTTAATAATCCATTTCTGAACTATTTGAAGTTTACCAATTTCTGTAACCCCTGCACCACCCCATACCACATTGCCGTAATTAATGACAGATTCAACCAATGCAAAATAGACAGATTTTAAAGATGTAAAAGTAAGTATATTTCTAAGTTCTTTAAATTTAAATATAAGTTTCCTAACTTTACCAACAATATAAGCTATATGTTCTTTCCATGAAAAAAGTTCATCAATATACATCCCCAAGTACTTTAAGCATTTTTTTCTGTTTATAAAACAATCACATTTACAATTCAACAAATTACAATTACCATTGTGTAGCTTAATTGTTTCAAAATTAGGAAGGGTGCGAGATGAGAGTGAAAAAGCAACAAACTTAGTTTTTTCAACATTTAAGGAGAGTAAACTTTGATCCAACCACTTTTTTATTTTTTGTAACACAAGCTCTGCTTTTTGCTTACAACCTTCCCAGTCCTCACCACTCAGAACCAAGACTGAATCATCCGCAAAACAAAAGACTATATCCTCACTAATGACAGAAAAAATACCATTAATGTAGATATTAAATAACAATGGAGAAAGCACTGTGCCCTGCGGCATCGGCACTCCAAACTCTACCTTTGATCTGTCACTTACTATATCCCCAATCTTGGTACCTTGTGTTCTGTCAAGATATGTCCTATAAGTTAATATTGCCCCATTCATATCTTGAAAAAATTTTAACCAAACATTAAATTCTTAAATGTTTGACTAAGTCAATCACGACACATTATAAATGGAAAGTATTTTACTCAACGAACTTTAGATAAAATCAATAAGATAATCGGTGAAGTAAATATGTATGTATATAGCCGGTAAATATCAACAGTTATAAACGAAGTGAGTACTAAGTAAAACTAAGCTAAATGTTAGTAAAGTTAATAAAGACATACTAAATCAATATGAACCAATAAGGTAAAAATATATAGATCTAAACGGTAAGTATCTATAAGTAAAAAGGAATTGATTATTAAACCAAACTAAACTAACCCTTAACTACGGAGGTGCGATGTTCGGAGCGTAAACTCGGACGTGCCGTCTGGCAGACTACTGCAGATATTGCGGCATAAAGCCCTAATAATTTTGTAACTGATACTTCTAGATAATCTTTTAAGTTTTAGGAAGTACTTTAATAAATATTTTCTTAGAACACATCCCTATTTTATAGTCACAAAGCCAGTTCTTTTCGGTATGCTTCAACTCGAGGGCGGTTAAAATGAAAAAAGTGCACTGCTATAATTTGCATATATTTATTACATAAAACACTTTAAAAAAAGCAGTGAAAAAACTAGGAAGAAATAATGCACAACGAATACTTAAAACTAAAATATTTCAGCAGTGCAGTTCACGCCGGCCTGCCTCATACACTATAAACATACCGACCGGCGTTTTGCATTTGAAGCACAAAATATCTTGTCACGCGGTTTTTCTTTCTTGGAAATAATAATTGACAAAAAATTTTTTGTAATATATCTCGATTTATTAGTGACTCGTCATCTTCACTTTCATCACTACTGTCCGCTGATTGTTCTGAGGCGCTATAATCAGAATTCTCGCAATCCTCGTCAGGGACAATGTCAATATCACTAGCAGCATCACCGTCTACGTCGTATATCACTTTCGAAGTGTTTCTTCATAGTTTACATCACTAAAGAGAACAGGTTTTGATGGTGAGGCGATATTTGTGCGAACATTTTCTGACCGATTTTATTACGTATACCCGGACGTGCCGTCTATCAAACTGCTTCACGAGAAGATCTCTAGGGAACTGACCTGTTTCAAGTCTTAGATATCTGATATTCCTTGGACTGGTCAACCACCAAACCCGCCAGGAATACATGAGGTAACGGCCTTGTGAACGTTACCGTTTTTGACAAATGAAGGTATTTCATTTTCATACTGCCTCTCAGACGGCACCTCCGTAGTTAAGGGTTAAATGAATTACATGGCAGCGATAATATTAATATACCAATAAGCAGTTACTAGAGATTTGTTAAATCAATGAATTACTCTATAGAGTAAGTATATATACCTAGCCGCTAAGTACCTATGGTTAAAACAAAATGAGCTCAGTTCGATTCCAGTTTTAAGGTAAAAACTTGAAGTTGCAAATTGCAGCTTAATAAAGCTCGTTCACTGCTATGAGACTTACCGCTGATCATAGTAAAAACTTATTGTCTTATTATTAAGATCGGTAAGTGAAATACACGAGTAATTAAGATAATCACTAAAGCATTATCGATATATTTACTATTTAAGGTAATACCACCGAACATTAACAAGAGACTAGAAGGTCCACTCTCAGTCGGTAGTTTTGATGTATCGCTTATAAAGGCGAGACGCCAGACTTTAGAAGAGACGGGGTGAAACCTGGCACGAGGCCTGAGCGGTTAACCAGAATTTCACCAGGTTTCGCGATGGTGCAAGGAGGGAAATGCTGGAGGCGGGGCTTAGGGTGAACTTTCTAGTATATTGTTAATGTTCGGTGGTAATACTATATCGGCGAAAAGGACAGCCAAAATTAAATAATCGGCAAGAATAATAAATGACTTAAAGCCATCCAACCATAATTTCACTAACTCAATTACGGTAAACTATAACGACAGTAGCTATGATATACTATACGAGATGATCTTCAGTCAGGTAAATTCGATAAATCTAATTACAGTAAAAATAAATCAATTCATTATCAGGACATTAACAAAATAAATTCTCCACTCTATATAATATCAGATATGGCAAAAAAAAAATAAGTATCTCCACAGCGACTATAGAAACAAGCTGAAATGTATAATGATACGCGATATTAGATTAGCTACGGCCCTCTAAAGGTAAGTTCGATAAGCAAAATGGCAAGATCAGTAAACGGAAACGAGAAATAATGAATAGCTTCGTTCGCGGAAGCGATCCCTGACTAATCCATGACTGGCGCGCCCGCGCACCTTGAATATGAACGTTCGCGGTACAAAAAGTACCGGACTCTGACAAAAAATCCGTCGTTCGCGGAAGCGCTTGGACAAGTCTAGGACTGGTCCCGGATCGATCAGAACAATCAGCGGATAAATGCGTGGACTAATTGCCAGGTACATGCGTATTGCGTTTGTTGACAAACGTATCGTTCGATCGAGGCCGTTCAAGTCAACTTTTAGGTTTATTTTATGTGTGCATGAGTCATACATGATGACTATGTGCCTACATTATACCACAAAATATCCCCCTATTTTGTGCATTATACATTATACATTTTTTATATAGTTATAGTAGTGTTAAATTACGTTTATTTATATACGAGAACTGTACGCAGTGTAATCCTACTTAATTGCTTTTCATATCCACTTCATTGGACTTTATAGCTGTGTTGACAGCCCAATCTCATTCAACACACACAAAATAATTAATATTATGAAAGCGTTACATACATATCCGAGCGTGACACGTGACGGTTCAATTTAATTCAATACCCAGGAAAAAACGCAAAACGCGCCTAAAGAAGATTTCCCTGCAATAAAAAAATATCTTTGGCTGTTAAACTCGAAATATTAAGAGTCGCGCGGTAGTGCCATGGCCCCTTATGACGAGCCGCCCCTGTCACTGCTCATTATAAATCTATTTTGTCTAAAGCCGTAATACATATACAAAACTGAAATATTTCATAAACTTTTATATGCCCTGGATTTTACTGCGGTGGTTTACCACCAAAACCTAGTCGTGTAATTCAAAACTATCCTGGATTCAAAACGACATCACAACGCGTTCGCGGAGAGTTGTCAATCTCGGATCTGTTTCCAGCCGCGCGCGCGTAGTCAGCAATCAGGTATTTGTTGTAGATTTATCAGGGATTAGTCGAGGATCGCTTCCGCGAACGAAGCTATTAGCTTCGTTCGCGGAAGAGACAGCAGTCGTTTAACGGTAAATCAGGAATTCACTAATCAAAATGATATACAACGATAATACATACGATAAAGAAAGCAAACGACCTACCATTAATCAGAATTATATGTAACGATAATATCGATAGGTCGGTAATAAGAAACAAAGTAGATTTTACTTGTATCTAGTAGATTTGAAGACACTGGCATTTCCTGCGCAGGAACGTCTCCACCAAAGTAGTTCGTATCACCTTGACAAGGGCCTCAGTATGACTAAATGACAGCACCAGCAACACGCTAGGGCAGCATAGAAAGGCCGCTGACGGACGTCAACCCCAAAGAAAGGCAATCTGTCCCCTCACGGAAGGTTCCTAATTAAATTATAAATAATTTTCACTTTTTAATAGAGACACCCTAATATGTAACAAACCTTTTTTTCATAGGAAGGGTAACCACACTAGTCGTTAAACCTCTTTATCGGTATCAGACGATATAGCCGATAATTACAGAAACTACACCTAATTTCACTACAAAAGCAGACGGTAATTGGACCATATGGTCAAAAATATCAACGATAATTTTAGATAACAAATTGATCGCTTTTCTCTGTCTGAACGCTTTGAGCGTCCACACGAGAAGGGCTGCCAATTCCCCCTCAAAAAAGAATGTATACCACATCTGTCAAGTCAAGTGAGGTTCCAAACGGATTCATCTTTCAAGCGACTAGGACCATCGGAAGTAAGGTGGCGAGAAGAAGCATCGATAACACAAATCGATCTGTAAAAGAGAAATATCGTACTACTGGATTTTGTAACATTTACAACGTTAAAATGCATAGCATAATGCTCTCACTATTAAAAACATTATGCGTATTTTATTAAAATGTTGTAGATAAAATCAAATAAAGTATAGGAATAAAAAAATTTTGGCACCTGTATTTTATTTATTAAATATACTCGATTTGTTTGTGTTATCCTAATTAAAATCATTAAATGATATCTAAATTGTATTTTCGAAGCCTCATAGAAAAACTAAACTAGCAAGAATTTCAATGGTAAATTAATTAACGATAAAGTCAGTTGATTAAGATAACTTTCTTCGTCTTCGTATACAAATATTTAGGAATATGAAATTTTAACTAGGCACCTACCTCTTCAAAAGTTTATTTAAAAAAAATGAGCGAGTCTGGTAGTACTCGAGACACTGATGTGTAAACATATCCTATATTGACATCGGTTGTGTAATTTAATGTATTGCTTCAATAGCGTTTAACTCGATAGTTTTTAAAGCACTTGGTATTTTGTATGCTTCACAAATATTTGAGCAGCCCTCGTAAAGCGTATAATTCGTCTTCGTGACTAGGGTTGCCAACTCCAAGATTTCATAAATCGGGATGTTGCACATAAAAAATCGGGATAACAATCATATCATTGAGAAACAACTAAAAGGCTACTTCTTGTAAATTTTTGTTTTATAATAACTAAGAACTAACAACTAAAAAATATATTCTATTGCGTTATTTTAAAGGAGTATCGCGTGCTTGTAAAATTCTCTACAAGTCTGTGTAAAATTAAATTTTATTTGTAACTCACTTTTAATATAGGTACCTCAAGTTTCCTTTTATATAAGGAGTGAATATAAAACGGGTGTATCTTGTATCTGTTTGTCGTTTTTGCGGGGAAATTTGATTCTCGATCGAAAATCGGGACATTTGGCGTCCCGCCATAAGTCTTGGCGGGACGTAATAAAATGGCCCCAAAAATCGGGACGTCCCGCGAAAATCGGGACGGTTGGCAACCCTATTCGTGACGCCTGAATATAGGCGACCACTTATTTGGAATTGGTTGCCTACATACTGGCGTTAGAAAGAACACATTTTACATGGAAGCGCTGAAGTAGCTGCGACCTAATCACTGCGTATGGGTTATGATGTCACATATCCCTTACGCACTTCCGCCCATTTTCCCGAGATTTACCCTCATACCGCCGCGTAAGATGTTTACACATCAAAAAGAGAGTAAAGACATAGGTATACTTTTTTATGACTAAGGCCCCTACAAACTTCATTGCCCTATTATAAATAGCAAATATCACGCAGCCAGTCGCTTTTCAGTGTTGTTTCATTTTTACCCAAATTAATAATAACCATTATCTTTATTTACAACATAGTACATGCGGAAGTGCTAATTCCACCAGTATCAGCAGTGGTATTTTAATCGTTTGTTTACACCTCGGTTGACACATAATGTACACCATTTCTTCAGCAAACAAATAGGCAAAAGCCTTTATCCCCTAAGCAATTAAATGTGATTGCTTTATACTCATTCAAGTTAGTTGCAAACTAAATTAAAATTAACAGAAACAACTACAGCAACGAGGGAGAAACAGGATCTATCTCCCGAAGAAAATCTTAGGCACATAAATTTCGAGTTCGATTCGAGGCAACCTTAGTTAGCAGTTTCAGAGAGGATAATCACACTTTTGTTTTCGACTGTTTCCAACGATTATTAGGTTGTTATTCCCCTAATAGCACCACTGTATCTTCCCTACGAGATTAAGGGCTTACAAATAAACGTATTCCGCTGGCGCGAATTTCGAAAGAACTTTTAAAGTGCTTAGACTTTGGAAAAGTAAATGTAGGAGCTTGTGTACCGATATTTTGATCGTTTTTATCGCTATGTATGTGACATGTTTGAAGATTTATTACACGGGATGATGCAAAGAATTTAAATTATTCAACAACCTTTCACTAAAATTAACGCTTTGAAGGCACTTCTCAACAAACGATTTCAAAATAGAACGACCACATGTTCTTTTTATATTTTTATTTAATGTATATTATGGTAATGTCGTTTTCAAAAGTTTTATAATAATTCTGAATTGATAAAACAGCGTGATTCTAAATTTAACGTAAAACATTCGTGAGCAAGTTCCTTTCATAAAAATAAGAATAAAGTTCCGACGGGTATGTCCATGAAAATGCGTATTAACGCTTTTCAAAGGAAATATAATGAAAATGTATAAGCAAATAAACATTACTGGCGATTAAATTTTAACTACAAAAAATGCTGAAAATGATCGTCATTAGTTTGAGGACAGGTTCGTATTATTCTAAGTTTTGACGAACACGTTGCCTGATGTGTTCCGAATTCTATGGCATCTACGATCTACCTAAGAATGTCGATGTTATTCATTGATTCAAAATACAACAACATTCTTAGGTGATCCCACAGGTAAAAATCGAGTGGGTTTGGATAAGGAAATCGTGATGGTCTTATGATGTTGGTCCCCATATCTATATTCGAACGTATTGATTAAATGTTATCTAGTAATGAAACCTAAATGCGGAAGCACCATTGTGTATAAATCACATGTTTGCTCATATATTAGGCAGTAAATCTTCAAGCAAATCTAATAAATCGTTTTACAAGCTGTAATTGTGTGTAATTTTGCCCATTTCACGGTTGTGGTGGGTCCAACTGAACTATCGCCAATATTCCTCCCCACACATTTCAGCTGAAATATCGCCAACAATTACTTTGCAGATCATGTGGTATGTCATCTGTCCAAATATAACTGTTGTGGAAATTGAAAATCGCGTTTTTAGCCTAGAATGGCATTAGCCAGTTCCTACGCACGCAGGACAATATTGTTTCTCCAAGCCCTGAACGGTATGATACAGGTATAATTTCTAACGCAAAATCCTTAAAACTCTTGATTGAGATAGGCTTTAATTCTTCAAGATCCAATACTTGTTCCCTTACTTCTATAAATGTTCAGCACCATCTTGAATTTCATATCTTCCTATAACGAAAATTAGTTGACACTTTGCCTACATTTAGTATCTAGAATATACCTGTTTTACTCAGAATACGATCAACTCGAAGAATAACGGAGCCGCAGTATAATCCTTGACTGATTGAGAAATCTTTATAAGCTCAGCCAATCAACACCACCCGATATTACTTAAAGGGTGTAAAGTAGTTAATACGGGAAACGCAACGTAGAATCTTAAATATTACACATAAGATGACAAAAATACTGAATTACAAATTTTACATTACTAATTCAAACTCTAAAAAAACGGAAACAAACGACTTATTACCAAAGACCTAAGAACTCAGATGATAAAATGACAATATGCTTTAAGATAATACACAATACAGGCTATTAGAAGATCGCGAATAGCGCAGTAAAATAGAGTAAAAATCCTCAAAACCTCAAACTAATTTCTACAAAAGGTTTCTCGACGGTTTTCGGTTCAGCTGGTCCCTGGTAACCACCAAGCAAAATACTTAAGGCATACCTTGCGGGCTTCCTGGAATTACAGGCTCTAATCCCTGGAATTCACTGAAATTGCGTATTTAAGCATATACATATAAAATATGGGCGCAAAATTCAAGTAGGACGACTGTGTCGACTAGGCGTCCACTGGCTTTCACCTTGCGCCTTGCCTGGTTGTGTCATCACTGAGGTCATCATCCACCACCTACTCCCAGCCCCACAATGCATTGGAGGCCCTCTGTTGGTTGATGAGTCAAAATTCTGTAGTCAATTTTATCGAAGTGAAAAAACTAACCTATCATCCGGCACTATTTGATGTTCAAATTATATCTCTTATTCTCTGGAGCATGTAGATTTGCGAGAATGTCTAGAGTCTCGCAAATCTGACTCAGATCATGCAAGCCAGCTTCTTATAAGGTTTAGATCTCGCTCTCCGTTTGATCCTTATGCTATGTATTCGTTGTCGACTGGAACTGTAGCTAATGATAAGGTAAACTGCCCTCAGGCGAGGGAAGTTGGACAGAAGGGCATGTAAACCATAGAAGGCCAATTTTTTGGGGACGTTACAATATTAAAGAAAAACAAGGTCATTCCCCTGTCCGCCAGGAAGGCCGTTGTTCTAGTCCAGAATGAGATCATCCCTGTAAACACCAATCAACTATTCTACCGAATACTGTGTGTCTGAAAAAAAAACACCCATATTTATCGCCCTTTTTTAAGTAAGTCAGTTATTTATCAATGAGCAAATTACTCAGAAATATTTCCTATGTGGTATAGGTGAAATTTTTTTACAAATTTTTTATCTATTATATTAACTATAACTTTTTACTTATGCATGATCTCTAAGATTTAACAAATAAAAACCTCGTAAATTGAATTTTACCTATTTAGATACGTATTTTTATGACACGCGCATCAAAAATTGAAGTAGACATATCCTCAACAAGAAATAATGTTTTTCATTAATCCTGATATTTTGTGCAATTTTGCGCATTTTATTTATTTTTCTCCATCACCGAAAGTGACCCAACTTTGCAAGCACTGAAAAAGTACCATAGGGATCCTTCATTTTTTGACTTGCGCCCATATATTCCATGTAAGTGCTTTTAAAACCCAATTTCAGAAGATTCGAGGATTACGGCCCTGCAATTTCAGGAAGCACGTAGTATAAACCTTTGGTATTTTGCTTTGTAGCTACCATAGACCAGATGAACCGAAAACTGTCGATAAACCTTTCGCAAAAATCAGTTTGAGGTGGTGAGCTTGGTTTACTGGGCTAAAAGAGCTCTTCCATTATGTGATATAAAATACTGTTGGGGAAACACCCCAACAAGTGTATTAACTTGTCAGTTTTCACCGTATAGTTTGGTGATAACACCCTGTATGTATGTAGTATGAATGAGCCATAATTAATCCACGAATATATTTATTTCACCCCAGGTAAACGGAAATTTGTGCATTTAAGCAGCATATTTCAGTTCTTCATTACGACTCCATAGTCCGAACCTGGTTTGTTGGTATAATAGAGTCCTTCATATACTAGAACGCAAAATGTCATTCCGTCAATTTAATCGTGTTTAATCGTTTTCAATTTAATATATCCTTGTCTCGGTCAGTGTTGTGTAAACAACCACATGTCAAAGAAAGAAAGAAGATGCTTTCACCCTCTCAAATCAAACCGACGCTTAGCATTCCCGCGAATTCCCCCTCTTTCAGTCGACTTTAAGTTCGCCGACTAGCGATAGAAAAATTAGATTTTAGTGCAGAGTGCAGTTCCAACTTTCTCTCGAGCAACAGCGAAATTGCTGGTTCCCGTTTTTCGCGCCAAAAGGTCACACCCTTTTAGGCCATATTCTCCGTTTGTATGCACAGATATTAGAGAATATCTAGTGCATCTCAGTTATCTTTGTCCAATATTGGACAAAGACCTCTTTTGGGCGTTTTAACGCAATTCCTCGAAGCCAGAAACGACGTAGCGTCTCTGTTGCCTTGTAGTTGAAGAGAAGAAGAAAAATGGCGGTACCAGATGGGTACAATTCAAATCAATGATTTAAAGTCAGATCCCTGGCTTATTAAATTGAAGTAGAGCATTGGAAATCAAGGCATGCTCTGTGAGAAAGAAAGTTGCCTGTATTTAAAGCATAAAAGTTGTTACATTCAAATTTGAAAGTAAGGATAGACAAACGTTCTCATTTAAAAGTTAAATAATCAAGACTTTTGTAGCAGTTATTTAGAAATAAGTAACCTTTGTATATTTAGTATTTATGTGTGAATGAATGAGTGCTTGAAAGTAGATAGAAAATACTATACATATGTATTTATCATATTTACTGCAAGTTACCGCTGCATTATTAAAGTACTTAGTTAACCTAACTAACTAGTTTCAATTCACAAAGTATGTTTAATCCCCCACCACCCTATCTTAATACAGTCCACTAATTTGCTTGTGGTTAATTATACAATTAATTAACGACCTACACCGTTACGGCTTAAGGTAATTAATAAAATTTATTTGTTTGTACCGACCAAATACCCTTAGGGCAATTTTTTAAAGATATATCTTTAATGAATTACGAGGTAGCGGTTGGTCGCAGCTATAGTGTCAGTTTAATGAAAGTTCCATTATTTGTTTATATAATCCTGTTAGTAATCAAATTTGGCCCCTTGCGTCATAGTATTGAATTCTAATGTTTTCAATGACTATATATAAGTACCATCGTACCGAAAAAAGATCTAGTACAGCGTGATATATTCTAATCTCGAAGACTATTGCAATAAAAAATCTTTGAAACTGACAACCAATCAGATTATTTTTGATGTATGTAAAGTCATTTTGATTATCGAAAATAAGCCTGCGCTAACTCCCGAGACCAAAAAGCCATAATTACACTCGTTGGAGAGATGGAGTCGTTCGTAATCAGGAACTTTGCAGAAAAATATTGCTATGTTGACTTAGAACAAAATCATAAATATGGAACAATTACTAGGAAATAGATTTTCGTGGCCCCAAAATCTCAAATAACGCTCAAAACAGAGAATAATTTTTTTTAAAACTACTCCAGCAACTGTTACGAAAGAGTAGACCGATTTTCCTGTGTCAGTCATTGCAGCCCGAAGCAGAATTCCAAGCTCAGATATAAATAATCGATGTACTGTTAATAATGAGTTTTATCCACACCCTACCTTAGTTGATAATAAAGTATTCTCGACAGAAATAATCAAGCAAAGGAGAATCGAAAATACTCATTATTTAAATCGAAATAATTTGTGGAAAGAATTTATATTTTCAGATAAAAAAAACTCTTCAGAGGTGTTATAACGGGTGAATCGGCATTATAGGGTCACTCGAACATGGTATGACGAAAGATTCACCCATAAAACCAATCTATGAGGACTAATTTTCGGCCATGTAAAAGTCAATATTTGAAATGACGTCTTGATACCATCTATTGGCGTATTATTGGTAATAGTTCGTAGCGTTGTATATGCGACCAAATCCAAAAATACAGTTTCTTTCCCATCACTGGTAGATTTACGTAGTTGATATTATCTTTGCCTTACATGAGAACCTAACATACCTATTCTAAACTTAGGCTTTCTATCTTAAAATTTAAAGCATTAACTATTTCATACATTGACATATTGGAACGCATCCAATCAGATCGACGAATACAGTTCCGAAATGCTCGTGGCCTTACCTCATTTTCGAACGTTCTCTTGGTGGCGTAGGTAGTGAGAAAGACGAGTCTCGAAGTTAAGATTATATCGTTATAATTGTTGACCATCAGGTCCATTTTTCGAATAAATTTATTGTGAGATAAAATGGCAAGCACACAGCAATAATATTTTGTCGTATTATCGGCGATATCGTCCAGTAAATGTACTTTATGTAAAGTGAGGTTACGCGTTTAAAAGATCCTTGTGTCTCTATATTAGATAGTTAAAATTATTTATAATTTAACTAGGGTCCTTCCTCGGAGCTGAACCTTTATCCTCCCCGGTCCTTCCTTGGCCTAGAAAGTTTTTCAAGTTTCATGCCTGCTCTTTTGATACCTTTTTGTCGAAGTGATGCTGATCGCATGGTGTGATGTGCAGCTTCACAGGAAGCAGTAAAAAACCTTAATCGGAGCCAGCCAAGTAGCCTCGTAGGTTGGGAAATAGCCACCAATCACTGCTAAGAATTCCAATTCCGTGTGACCAGGTGAAAAGGACATACAGGTAGGCCCTATAATTACCTATCTTATTACCTTTATTGTTTATTTGTCTCGTTGACAAAGGTTTAATTTATAATTGTTTTTATTTAGGGGATTAATCTTTATTTTAGGGAGTTCTGTGATAGTAAGTACTTTATAAATTCAGATTTTAGTTAGGCAGTATTGATGAATTAGAATTTATGATTAAAAAGGGTTAATGTTATCATAATTTGGGTGAGACTTATTTTTTAAAATCTTATAATTATTTTAAGTGTGATACTATAATCTCAATTAGGTTTGAGACCTAATAAAATGTTCTATTGTGCACGTAATGTCTTAGAATACATTTAATATCTAAATAAAGAGCTTAATTAGGATCTCTGCTACTTATCTTAGTATGCTGAAATCAAGGTGAAATTGAATTTAGGCAAATTATTTTCAGGTTTTTCAATATTCTTAGATAGGGTATTTTCCAAATTTTACTCCCCTGATTTCAATGCTTAAAAGTCATTGATAGTCATACTAGAAAATTTAGTGGCGCCTTCGCCCAACTGTCTAAACTCTCCGACCCACACCTATAAATATTAACACCGCTGAGTGAACAAGTCATATGGAGCGGTTGTTAAGCAATTAACTAATAGCGTTACATAGTTTTATCTTACAACATGCTAATGCCCTTATTCAAAAACAAATAGTTGAAAATTAGCTTGAAAATATCAAATTCATGTGTTACCATGGTTCTAGAAGAGTCCAGATCTCAACTCAGTAGAGAACGTTTGGGGCAAAATAACAAATTTTATGTATAAATACGATTTCCACCTCAGAAATAAATGAGGCATGAGATACTACAACTAAAGAGTATCCCAGAAATTAAATTTTAAGTATGCCGCGAAGATTACAAGACGTGGTTGATAAGAATGATGCTATAACCACATATAAAAAAAAAGAATCTGATTTTTGGTATTCAATTTTGCTAGATCTTTTGCTTATATTTCAAAGAATGGTTGTTTTATAACAAAGGTAACCTGTTATGGTGCTTAACTTTTTCACTTTCATGGCAGCAATGAACTAGCCTGCGCTCAATAGATTGCTTAAACTTCTGATAGCTTATGAGCTATCTTAAAAGTACAGGTTTGTTATACCAGTTTTTTGTCGGCAATCTGATTTTATTCACCTCGGCTTAGAAGAGACCGAGGGTGAATAATATGAAATACAACAAAATAAAACTGAAATTGAGTGAATTTGCAAGTATAGATGCGTAAGCTAGAACGAGTCGTCTTCAAAGCGTGCAAATAGGCCCTAGCTCTAATGCCGGAGAGTAAGGGTGAGTTTCATTTATAAGGCGCCATGGGCTTGTAGACGGCACAAGCAAGAAATACCCCAAAGCTGAAATATGGTACTCGTTTTAGCCTAAGCTTCGCAACTACCAAAAGGAAATTATTTAATTAAATTCAAAATTAAGTTGATTTAAGCGCCCGAGGCGAACAATTGAAAAATAAAATTAATAACCAAGAATTTATTTAATAATGAAAGGCAAGTAAGTAAGCAAGTATTAAAAATTAAAAAGTGAGACGCAAAAAAAAACTAAGTATTAATGATAAAGTCAATAATAAACTGTAGTAGTTATAGCAAGTCAATGGAGTCAAAACATTTCAAACATATAGGGCGCAAATAAACTAAATCACCTGTACTTACGGTCTTTATTTTCTTATCTCTTCCTTTCCGCAGCCCAGGTATGTAGTTAGGTAATCGAATAATTAAATAACACTGGTAAATTCAGTAAATAGAAAGTCGGTTTTTATTTAATAACTCCTGTATGAAGAAAATAAAAGGAACAATAAGGTGGTGATTTTGTTTCCAGTACTCTATACTGCTTACGCTAAATAGTACGACTAGTATTGACTGCTATTCTAAAAGTCAGAAATTTCGCTCAGTTACTTGATGGATAAAGAAAAATAAAAAAAAACAATTATTAATCAAATAAAAGCCGATATTATTATTTGACAGATGGGAAAAAAACTCAAATAGTAATTAAGTTACTTTGCTCACTCGAACGTGATTACCTTAAGGTTGCTAACGAGGTTCAAAGAGAAATATTATGCAATATAACCGGCGTTAGACACAAAACGAACTAATCAAAAATATAATTTACGTTCTTACTTTTGAAAATCACTAAGTTCAAGTAACATAAATAAATGAGCATCATTCGATTGTTTATTAAGGCGCGCAAACCATGGTCTGTCGTCACAACGCAGCTCTACAAACTAATTATATGTTTGTAACTAAAACTGGGTACGCCAATAATAAATGATGCCTTGGGCAGTTGATTAAAATTAAATCAGAAGATTGAGCGCTGTCTTCGTTAATCAATTATTAACCAGACTCTATCTGACCATAAAGGCTCTCTTCTTAGAGGCTAGAAAACTAGATCAGGAACAAGACATAACAACACTAAATCTTCTGTAAGAAAGCGAGTGCTCCCTAATAAAGGTACCTAAATAATACTCAAGAAAAATATCACGTAGCTCGTCGCGAATTTCACGAAATTATACCCGATTTATTCTAATAAACTTTGAGCTTGTCTCGGCTAGTTAAAAATGTTAAAATTATCGACTGACAAGAATAAAACAAACTGAATCGTAGATTTTGAATTATTTGTCCCAGCAAAGAGAATGATCTTAATTTTCGAGAATCAAATAAGTTAAATTTCAGATTCCGACCTATTAATCAGAGCAATGAAAATTATTTTAGTTAGAGAAAAAAAGAATAGTTAAAGTTTAGATCTTGAGGGAAGAAATTTACGGTTTAGCGTATCTCCGTCAAGCAGATAAATTAAGTTAAATCTTGGGTTTATTAACCAGAGTGAAGAAAATTACGGTTAGGCGTTTATATTTAAAGATAGAGAGAAAAAGGGAAAAAATACTAATAATAAAGGTAAGGTAAGGTAGCTCACATTCAGATGATGGCTTCTTGCAGGTTTTCTGAGAGGAAAGAAACCATACACTCACTTCTTCTGACGAAGAAGGACTCTAACGGTATCCCGAGCAAGTCACAATCCAGAGACCATATTGGCGTGGCCAAGTGACTGAGCTGTAAGGGCTCGTAAAAGAAACCCTGCCGGTCGAAATACTCTGTCGGTCAAAGTACCCCCACGGTCGAACCCTGTAGAACATCAAAATATTCAAGGTACTATATCTAACTCATGACCAAAGGACATTTAAACTCAGAACAATCAAAATAAGATATCAAGGGAAAAAACAGAGAATAACAAAATTACCTGTAAAGGGTTGCTATTCGAATAGATCGTTGGAACGCTCAGGTATATTGTGGATGGACAAAAGAGCTTCTGTAAAGAATTAAGACGCAATTAAAATCCACTCACGGCGCGGCGTCCCGAAATAGCGGCATTAGTAGTAGAGAGACAAAAAAACAAATTCACTCACCTACCTATAGCAGCATTAAATCCCAGTTACGGGGCGGGGCGAGTTCCAGGCACTAACAAACAAAACTAGCCAACGTAAGGCTTAATAAGGCCTGAGACTTTAAAAATCGGTCGGTAGGAACAATCTCATAAGGTAAAACAAAAAAAACTTCCAGCCGACCACACTGCTTCAAACGGCAAGTCAACGTAGAGTGATTTCCTTGAAAACTCCCCGGAAGCAGAAGCTTCCTCCAATATCCCACTACAAAAACTACGCCTGGCCAATAAAAGCATAGTCACGCGTCACGTGGCCATGACCTGTCATATTCAATAATTTTTCCAAAGCGATTACGAAAACAATGAAGCCGGACTTTTGGTACATTGGTTTTCACCATAAATTTTATTCGAACCAGAAAAAAGGCATAGTCGTTTGACCCCTATTTTCATTAAATGAAACGAGTTAGAATAAATATAGGGTAGCAAGTCGAATACTGGACTAAATATAATTGCTTTCATTATTCAAAATTGAGCAGATGACAATGTATAGCATATCTGAACCTAGGCACATCCAAACCACTTCTATATCGATACGCATATAAAATTTTTCTCTGAACACGTTATGAATCTAGATACGAATAGCACACTAACAGTATTCAAAAAAGGCCTTACATAAGTACAGTGAAGCATTCCAAGAGTAAAGGAGAGACCTACGTACTATGGCCAAGCAGAAAGTCAAGTTGTCTAAAAGCATTTGAAATAATTTTATTGATATCAGGAATAAAACTAACACCAGGGTCAACAGTGACCCCAAGATCGGTCCTATTCAAAACCTTTCCACCAAGGGCACTCAAAATGAATTCGGTTCCTGAACCTGGAGAAAAAGACATGACAAAGCATTTCGTCGAATTTTGGTAACGTTCATTTCTTCAGGCCACTTCGACAAAGACCACTAATTCTCTTGCAGCAACCGCGCATCGTTATGGTCCGGCAAGTCTATATAAATATTTAAGGCATCAGCATACAGAAGATGCTTCGAAGTAATGCATTCACTAACGTTACTTATGAATAATTTTAAAAATAATGGTCCGCATTGGGAGTCTTGAGGCACCCCAGATGTCACATCACACTTATTGGAGAAAGTTGTTTACCCGCACACACTGACTCTTTTTGTGAGAAGCTCTCCAGCCACACAATCATGTTGAGACCAAATCGCAATATATGTAAATTAGTTAGCAGTAAATAATGCTGTACACGATCAAAGGCTTTAGAAAAGTCTACCTGAAGTGGATTCTAACTGTTGGCTGCTTGCAGTCCTACGGCTCTTGTCCAGCGTTGCGAACTAGCGGCACTGTGCTTACTACTAGACCGTTCTCTCGATACTAACCACCGGCTTGGTACGGTTAGTTGATGTACCCTGGATCGTGATGCGTCCCAGTTCGTAGCTCACTATCATCTTCTTTTCTAACCTCTTTTTAAGTTGGCAATAGCAGATGTAGTTACTAGTGCAATACGAAGGGTGACCAAAAGTACAAGAATTAACTCACTCCGCGTGACAGTTTTACCAAATACGGATTCAGCGAAACTTCCAGCATTGCTTGCTTACGCAAATACTTTCCATAGTGGCGTTATCACTAGGCTTCCATATTCAGAATAATTTCCCACAGTTCGTTTCATGGTGACGGCACTAACAGGATCGCCATGTAAAGTTCGGGTAGGAAGGAGCCAAAATGAAACGCCAGTGCTTCCGTTAGATAACTCTTAGTTTTAGCTAGAGTAATATCTGAAAACCCTCTCTCAGCTGCGGTCGAAGAATGCGGTAAAGACATAATCTTTACTTATGAATTTATTGTGTCCAATCTGTATACAAAAAATGGTCTTTGCACATGCCTTATGCGTTGTAACTGAGGTTGTATGCTGATGTCAAACTTTTCTGAATAGACTATGAATGCAAGCAAGACAATTTATAGGACACCAACTAGTCCAGCAATTTAGGTAGTTTGCTATAATCTCTCTTCACCTGACTTGTGGATAGGAACCACATAACTATTCTATACATATTCAAAAGATATCCCATTTATCAAAATAAAGTTGAATCATGGACACACTATGTAAATACAAATATATTTTAAAAATTAATTTAATCAATTGCCAATCTCTCATCAAAACCTCTTTTTTCTAATAATATTTCATTAGCGAGAGAGTAGCGAAAGAATGAACATTTCCGATCATGTAATTCGAAATCGTTGACAGACATCAGCTCTCTATTTATGATCCACATTTATTAAATATGATATCAAGCTGGGTCGCACAAATCCCGACGAACACTAAGATAAAATAACAGTAATTGAAATATATAGAGCCATTTCGTTATAATGAAAATACGAACATCCATAAAAGAACAAACCGCCCTCGGAGGAATCATGTATTACAGCAAGAAATGGCTAATGATAGTTATTTATAAAGGTGCATGGGAATATGACGGCTGCGGCACATTAGCGCTATCTCTGCTCTTTTCTGGCTCTTATTTCTCTGCTCCATTCGACGTCATCAACTCCGGGAAATGTCTTTATTGTGGAGCCTCAAACATCGTTTTGATAAAGCCATAATAGAGGCCGCTGAGAAAATTGAATGGAGCGAACGAGTGGCGTAACTGAAAAAAGGACTAGAGGACCAAATACGTTCATCTTCTAGTTCTGGTGAAATAGTAATCCACTGATTAGCGTTGTCCAAGAATTGATATTTAGGGAAAATATTTTTAATGTCATATACACTAACTAAAGGTTTTTAAAATTACAGATAGCAACAAAAATCTATGACTGATATTAAGAGTGCAAACCAGTTTACATACAATGGATTTTATTATTGAAGGAAATCGATATACGAGTGGTGTGTCTATAGGCAAGTATATATAAATTAATAAAAAACTTACTAAAAATTACTTGAACAAGTGTCTATTATGGATCAATAAATAATGAAGAACGCAATTTCTTTAATATTGAGCCCTAAAAAAAGTGGTGTTGCTCGCCGAAATGTTTTAATCGCACTCTACCTTAAACGTCCCCCATGGCAAGACTCTCCCCACCATATCCAACATGAGCGCTACCATAGTAGAAGTTACGTTTCACCAACGTGACATTCGCAAAAGCTAGATACGCAAAAGCATCATCATCAAAAGGCAACTGCGCCAACAAACTAACACCCATTTTTCCAGACTTTTTTTTCTGTCTTACCGAAAAGGGATTTACCCATCATCTTGGAAAGTCGCTACAACCTGTTAAAAAAAAGGCAAGAAAACCACGCCCTCAAACTATCGCCCAAATACCTTGCTTCCAATAATCTCCAAAGTCATGGAACGTGTAGTCAATCAGCAACTACGCAGGTACCTCGAGACCAACAGAATAACTAGCGATAACCATGACGGCTTCCGCAAACAGAGATTGACCGGAGATATATTGGCATATGTCACTCATATAAGGAGTAGTGCAAATGAGAACTAAGGAGAATCTCGAGCGATTGCGTTGGATATTTCGAAGGCATTTGACAGAGTTTGGCATGACGGACTGCTCAACAAACTGCCGATTTTCAGACTGTCGGTGTCTCTCTGCAGCAGGCTTGCCAGTTTCCTTAAGAACCGATCTCTGCACGCTGCAGTTGATGGACACATTTCATACACATTCACCATTAATGCGAGAGTGCCTCAGGTCGCAATATTTTCACCAACTCTGTTCCTCATCTATATTAATGACCTGCTGACTGAAACCAATAATCCTGTTTACAGTTTTGCAGATGACAGTACCCTTGTCTCCCAATTTAGGTCAGAAAAATCTTTACCAGCGACTGAGATTTATTACCGCAGACAGGAGCAGATTACAACAATTAATCAAGATCTGGAAAATGTTCGATCCTGGGACGACAGGAATTTGGTCCAGGCGTTTTTGTATAATATACATGAATACAGTGTTAATTTCGTTTTTATTGAATATTATTGGTTGGCATAAATCATACACGGCCTGAGTGTACCTAGGAATAATATACGCGGTTACAGTGCAGATCGCGACGCCATATGTCTGCATGTCTCTACGTTCTAGCAAAATTTCTACAACGTCTCGGTTGCGAAGTATGCAGGATGCTTGTCTGTCATTCCGGTGCTGCTGGTTCGATTACCGTCGGTCGCGACAGATGTTTTGTTTATTGTTTTTTATTTATTTACCTTTTTTTCTTAATTTTGGGTTAGTTTGGGATTGCCTTGGGTTAGTTTGGGTTAGCCTTGGGTTAGTTTTGGTTAGTTCTTGTTGATTGAGCTCCCGTAGCGAGCGAAGCGAACGGGGGCCATGCAAAGCCATAATAATACCTAGCAATGTGAAAGCCAAAGTGGAATCCGTGGCGCTAGCCGCCAGTAACAATTTAAAAAAGTTACTTTATCGAAAAAAATTTATCTGTCATCATAACCATTTTAATAAACTTGAAGAAACACAAAGAAAGATATGTAATTCTGTAAGGAATAACGGGAAAAAATGTACGGCTGAAATAGACATCGAAATGTATACACGTTAGAAGCGCACTGTAGTCACGTATATTATAACTATGAATACTGGGTCGCTGTATGATTAACAGCAGCCAATCAAAAATACTCGCAGGCGCGCGGGGCTGCACTGTAAACGTGTGTATTATACAAACACGCGACCCGGATGCATATTCATATCTAACGTACAGTATCGCAAATTTTATAACGCGACTGTAACGTAAATGTGCATAATTTTCGATGCGGCGAAACGAATCCATGCCTCTACGTTCTAGCAAAATGTCTGCAACGCCTCGGTGGTGTAGAAGTAGAAGGTAGCGTGCTTGCCTGTCACACCGGCGCGGCGCTGCGGGTTAATTCGAATCCCGTCGGTCGCGATAGTCGTTTTATTTATTGCTTTTTATTAATTTACCTTATTTCTTAATTTTGTGTTAGTTTGCGTTAGCCTTGGGTTAGTTTGTTAGTTCTTGTTGATTAAGCCCTCGTAGCGAGCGAGGCGAGCGGAGGGCCTTGCAAAGCCCTAATAATACCTATTAACATTTATATTATAGTCGCCTATACGCCTGTCAAAACAAGATGCGATACTGTACGTTACATATGAATATGCGACCCGGTGTTGGCCCGGGATCTGGATAGTCTGGAACGCCGCAGGGATTTGGCTGAGATATCCTTGTTTTACAGATATTTTCACAGCAGATGTTCTGACGATTTGGCTCGCATCATCCCGCTCCCAGCAACGCCTGTCAGACAGTCGCGACAGACGGCAAGAGCGCACCCGTTCGTTGTACAACTAGAAACACCTAGAACGTCGCTTAACAAAAGCTCCTTTGTCTGGCGCACTGCATTACTGTGGAACTCACTCCCAGGGGATCTGTTTCCCCCTAATTACAACCTATTCAACGTATTCAAGAAAAAAAAATTGTTTCAATACAAAATTGTTGAAGATTATTAAGAACATTATTCCTATACCGCTAATTCCAATTTTTAAGAACGGTGACCCTAATTTGATTGAATTGATCTATTTCATGGCTCCCAATCGTCTCTAAAATCTTCGAGGATTGTATGCACTTGGTTACATTCTTTGAAAACAATGGTCTTTTTTCTGAACGTCATCGTCAGTTCGGATTTCGCCGGGGTAAAAATACAGCTATGGTTATTCAGGGTCTGTTATCGCATATCATGAAAGCACTCCACAATAAGCAGTATTGTTCGGTGGTTTTTGCGATCCTAGTAAAGCTTTTCAATATATTGGCCATGACATTTTGTTAGAAAAGCTCTAAAGTTATAGCTTTGCTGTGAGTAGTGTCGAGCTAATAAAAAATGTCAAAGTGTAAAATGCTATGGTTTGACGTCAGCAGAGATAGCAGTACATTTAGGCGTTCCTCAAGGTTCAATCCTAGGTGCGGTCTTATTTTTAATTTATACAAATGACTTACCTGCAATAGATGCTACTGCAGGATACACTCTCTTTGCTGATGAAACAACTGTATCTGCCACTGATGCCTCATTGGGGAGTGCTCTTGTAGGATAGGGGGTATCACTAGAGTGAGCGAGTAAATAATTTCGATCCAATGGGCTTCTCATTAATCAGGATAAGACTAAGGTCACTCTGAGGGAGATGGATGACATTGACAGTATACCAGTCGCGAAATTTTTGGGAGTTACTCATGACGCTGCAGTGGGGATGCCACATTCATCGAATAGCGGAGAAGCTTACGAGGGCTGTGTTTGGCATGACAGACCCCGCGGTCTGTGGTTCTCCAGCTCTATTGAAGACAGCATGTTCCAATCCCAAATACCATGCACTGCTTTGGCATGGGAACACTCTGCGGGGGTTTATAGACTGCTTACCATCCAAAGGAGAGTGGCGAGAGTGATAAACAGTCTCGGCTACGGAGACGATTGCAAGGAGGCTTTTGTTACTCTTAAAATCCTTACATTGCCGACCAAGTATATTTTTCAAAACTTGCCCTTTATTAAAACAGCATAAAATTTCAGATCGCGTGCAGACGTGCATAATCCAAGGGTACTAGATTTTCTTTATCACGTGTATCATCGTGATAAAGAAAATCTAGTACCCTTGGATTGTCGTTTAGGAAGGTGTCAGGATGACTCTGGCTATTGGGCAATAACATTTTTAAAGTCCCACCAAGCAGTGTTAGAGCCTTATAATTCTGTTTATGCTAAAATGAGGAAAATCCCTATTGACAATTGAATTGAAATGCGAAGATTGCGAAGTACTCCAATATTTAGTTTAAAGGCCACATATTTTATGCAAAGAAGCTTATTTAAATTAACGATTTCAAGTAACTCCTTTTTAATATTATCGCCTTCATATAGGATCGTTTTAAAGAAAATCGTCAGTTAATATCGTTTTTTATTCAAGAAGAAGAACGGACTAATAAATGAAAATATAAGCTATTGAAATAAACCCAACTAACGTATATATTATGTAAAAATATTTTTTAAGAAATACAAAAATAAATATTAATAGTGAAGCTAAGAAATCTAACTAAATAAGGCTCTTGAACTATTATTACTGCGGTATTTATCCTCGTTATTTCCAAAGTATATCTATCATACTAAAGTATCTTCTGAGTAATCTATAAAACATTAAAGGAAGATAATTTAAAAATATGGTGACAAAAGAGTTAGTCGACAATGAGCCGAGTAAAAAAGTCGTCTCCAATATTGTAATTAGATTTTGCGAATTCATTAGCATTTGATGCTTATATGCAGAAAATTCCAATACACAGAGTCGTACTCTTTTGGATTTCTATTTTTAAGTTTACGAGAATGATTTATAATTCCATTATATAAATTGTTCTTTTATGCACAAATGTTTAGGAGCACGTGCATATATTTGAAGCGATTCTGTAGAATCGGTTCCTGTAACCAGTGGCGTAGACAAGGAGGAGATAGCGGGCGGCCAGTAGAAGTTAAAGTTTTCAAAGGATCTAATGTTATTATATTCCAAAAGCTTATGAATATTCCAATACCAGGTACTGTCCTGAATTCTGAATCCTAATAAGAACGCGAAAGAGTTTAAATATCTAAAAGAATGAGAAGCCGCTAAAAATTAATTAAAATTATGTATTTCAATATTAATTGGAACAATATAAATTTGAAATTAAAACAGAATTTTGTTTAAAAAAATGGAACTAAACCGTATTTACCATATCACATCGATCAAATTGTCAGAAAAGACGAACACATTTCTGTTAAGGAGCCTTGTTCCCGTCTTTTCATTGTTTGCACCGAAGGTTTTACAAGGTATTTTTGTCATTTTATTTATAAAAATTTATCAACAGAATCCGAAGATTCCGAAGTGCTTTGGGTCGACTTTTACAATGTCATGAAAAGTTGGCTTAGGCACAAGCGAATTTTGGTGATTTTAAGGTATTATGTGGAAAAAAAAACCGCACCCGAGACCCACACTTCCTTAACATCTGACGAATTTAACGATTTCTTTACTAATGTTGCTTCAAACTTAATAAATCAACTTCCTACATCTGGACACTCTTCAAGTTTTTATTTAGAAAATATAGTTTTGGGAGAAGTCCCAGAGCTAAACTTGACCAACATCACTTATAATGAAGTTCGAGATATAATTTACACTCTAAAGAAATCCCATAGTAGGGATTATTATAGAATAAATAGAATAGTATATTATTTTATATGGAGGAAAAGTGATACTTTTCATGGCGCGCTCGTGTTTAACAGCCGAACGGAGTGAGGCTGGTAATAGAGAGCAAGCTATGAAAAGTAACTTTTCCTCCAAATAAAATATGCTGTTTTTTCTTCAAATGTCGACATATTAATGCAAAAACATCTCTTAATAGTAATAATATCTAATTATTATTAAAGATAAATGGGTTCGCAAGGCGACTTAGACCACGGTCGTAGGTGGCCTTGCTTAGACCGGTGTCGGTGAATTATGTAACATAAAGCTGTCAGTGGACACTGTCAACAATAATTATTTTTTTAAGATGGCGTCTCCGATTGCGTTTTAATTCCGTATTGATAAGCAGTTATTGAGTAAATTCGATTAAATAATAACCAATTTGTTCCTAAATTAGTGATTTTTAGAAATGCAGTCACAAATTGAGTGATAAATACAAATTGTAGTTTAATAAATCTTGAGTTGTTGACGCTTATTTTGTTGTCTGTTTGTATTGTATCTATGTTGCTATGACAACACTTTTACCTCCGCCGGCGGAAAAGTGAAAAGTAAAGCTCCGGCGGAGGAAAAACGAAACTTCACGGCCGCCTACACAGTCGAGTAATGACGGATTTGCTGACGTTTGAAGAAAAAAATAATTATTAGTATCGCAAATTTGAAATTATCATACCATTAATAAAGTTATTTAACCAATGCTTGGACTGTGGAATTTTTCCCTCTGATTTTAAGATATCTCGTGTAGTACCTATATTTAAGAAAGGATCCCATGATGGCGTATCAAATTATAGACCAATCTCCTTAGTGCCTATTTATAGTAAAATATTCGAAAAAGTATTGAAAACAAGAATATCTGATCATTTTATCAACAGTAA
Organism: Pissodes strobi; assembly: GCA_016904865.1. NCBI lineage: Eukaryota > Metazoa > Arthropoda > Insecta > Coleoptera > Curculionidae > Pissodes > Pissodes strobi. The sequence goes on along the minus strand of MU189385.1, from coordinate 21,796 downwards.
CTTATTGAATAAGAGTCAGTTTGGTTTTAGAAATGGAGTATCCACTGTGATGGCCATAAACCAGTTACTTACTACTGTAACTAATGCTTTTAATTCTGGTGAACATATCTCGGCGCTTTTTTGCGACTTGCCTAAGGCCTTCGACTGCGTTTCTTCTGACATACTGGTATCAAAACTGAAATACTACAACTTCTCAACTATGTAATAGTACAACTTCTATGCAATAGTACAACTTCTCATCCAACAGTGCTGGTCTAATTGAGTCATACTTGACCGACAAATGCCAGTTTGTTGACTTTGGTGGCTCTGCTTCAGGTGTCCTGCCGATCCAGTTTGGAGTGCCTCGGGGGTCTGTCCTGGGACCTTTATTGTTCATCATATATATGAACGATCTGGTTCTCAGCTACCCTGGTGCGGACTTTGTTTTATTTGCTGATGATACAACTGTATTACAGGCTGGGTCGGATATTGATGGGGTTAAGATGAGGTTAGAGGGGACGCGAGCGAGGGTATCTGATTGGTTCACAGCCAACTGCCTCACACTGAATCAGGGAAAAACTGATACTCCAAAAATCTTAAATTTCTCGGTGTACACATTGATCCTAGATTAATTTGGCATCAGCATATTGATCAAACCAGTAAAAAAATATCCAAAAGCATATATGTTTTGAGGAATCTGGTTGATGCTGTTTCTAAAGACGTGTTGGTAATTACATTTCACTCATTGGTACAGTCAACAATATCATACGCACTACTTTCCTGGGGCCATGCAGCTGCAGTGTCCGACATTTTTAAATTACAGCGAAGAGCTGTCCGAGTTATTTCAAGGTTGCCATATCAGGCAGATTGTCGACAAACCTTTAGGGAACTCAAAATTTTAACTGTTCCATGTCTTTATATTGTGCAGTGTTTAAAAATGACAAAAAAATAATAGCATCGTTCTTATTAGAAACAATGACATACATGAGTATAATACCAGAATTTTCGGATTGACTTCCATCGGATAGAAAGGTCTCGCTTCTCTGTCAACTACTTTGCCCGAAAGTTATTTAACAAGCTTCCTTTGCCTATACAAAATTTGCCACCAAGACCTTTTGCGAAAAAAATTAAAACCTACCTTCTAGATAGGGCATTTTATTCTATTGCAGAATTCTGTGATGCACCTATGACAATGGCAGATTTTTAATCTATTTTTTAAACTGTTAGTATCGTCTTCTGTTTGTCAAAATATGTAACAACTTTGTACCTTTGCGATTTATTTTTATTTGTTTATTTACTTTATTATTTACATATTCGTTTTTATTAATTTTAAGTGAGACCTCGGTATTTGTTTGTTTTATATGTACTTTTCCACAGTTTAATGTTTAATTAGTTTAAGTTATTTTAATTATAATTATACTGACGCAAACATTCTTGTAATGTAATAGCAAGAATAAATACTTTGACTTTGACTTTACTTTTATAGGTATTGGTATTCATGTTCATACACGTGAATGGGCCCAGATGAGGCCCTCCACTACGACCCTTGGTCTATTGTGGCTCACATCTGTGGTTTCCACTAGGCCAGAGGCTCGATCCTTTTTATGAAGTGGAGTCTAGCTGTCTGGGGTGGACACACTGTCCCCTCATTGACGTTTTTCAGCCTGTTGGGCACCATGAGGATCGCCTACGGATTATTGATCACCGCCTGTGTGAATCTATACGTAGCCCATCTGGCCTCCCTCTCCAGAACTATTTGGAAAGGTGGCAGATTTAGAAGGCACTCAAGCCCAGCCGTTGGTGTAGTGCCGCGATGGCCGCACTAATTGCCAGACATGCTGGTCTTTCTAAGGTGGATAATTTGATTCTCGCAAAGCTCTGTAAGCTCTTAGAGAGCCAAGCTACTGCTCCATATGTAATCATTGTTCTTATGTCCGCAATAGATAGCTAGTCCATTTGTGTGGAATGTATGCCCTTCGTTTTGCCACTAATGCGTTTGCAGGTCCATAGCGACATTTTATTTAGATGAGCATTTCAGTTAAATGTTTTATCTAGGGTAATTACCAGATACTTCACTGTATACGCAAATGGGATAGTTTCTCCTTTAAGTGAAGGTGGTCTTAGGTTTTCCAGCCTTTTATTTCTTGTGAACGGCACTATAACTGTTTTGTGCGGGTTCACAGACAGTTGGGCCTCTTCACACCAGTCATAGACCACGGTTAGCACGTCTTGAAGATCCTCTGAAAGAATTATATGCGAGTTGCTTCTTATAAGGATTACTAGATCATCCGCGTATGCCTGCACCTCCACATCCCACAGAAATAGGACCATTAGCAGATCGCAATGAGAGATCGCCAGGAGATATATTGGCCTATGTCATTCATATATGGAGTGGGGCAATTAAACACTACGGAGAGTCTCGAGCGATTGCGTTGGATATTTTGAAGGCATTCGACAGTTTGGCATGATGATTGCTCAACAAACTATCGTCCTTCGAACTGACAGCCCCTCTCTGCAGCTGGCTTGCCAGTTTCCTTAAGAACCGATCTCTGCACGTTGCAGTTGATGGACACATCTCAGACACATTCACGATTGACTATTCAAGAACCGTGTTAATCAACATCTTCGCACACACACGCTCGTCGAGCGCCATAGAATCTCCATTTAGTGTGTGTGCCACTGCCATAAAAAAAAATCCCTCAGGAGAGACCACAGAAGGGCGACAAAACCTCATCCTGTGGGAATCCCCTACCAGCCCTGAATCTGTAGCCCCCTCCCCCTGTAGGGTTGTTCTGGCTATTCTGCAATTGAACATACACCTGATACAGTTCCTTATCTGTGGTTCAACCCCTCTTTCAGCTAATGCTGTGTATAAGAAGTTTGGTAATGCATTTTTGAATGCTCCTTCAAAGTATAAGAACATACCCACCGTGATACTCTTGTCGTTTAACGCGTGTGTTATGTTTCCGACAAGGTTGCTTAGTGCTAGTTTAAAACACTAATAGACATGTCCGAGCATTTTCGCAAAAAAGAGTTTTTGATTTACTGAATTTATTCCAAGTTTACGAACTCCCATCAGTACCTATTACCTCCTTGTAGGAGGTAATGCTCCCATTGTATTTGCATTGGCATAGAGTATGGCTTGTTTCGATGTTTTGATAAATTTGTCTATGTGGTTATTAGTTTGAGATTATTCTTTCTGTGTGTGGATTGTTTGTCCATTCAAATCGTCTGTTTCGTTCTAATATAATGGGAATGTATTTGTCTTGAAATGTTTTTCTTAAATTGTTTGGGCTTTCATCATGAGGGTTTTTATAACCGTCCTAATTATATGGATAGACTATATTCGCTTACAAATAAGAAATAACCATTAAAGTAATAAAAAAATAAACAACATTTAGAAGTTCTAGCGATATTCAAGATGAGCAAGTGACAAAGAAATGATAAAGATATCACTAGTCAAAATCTTCCCAAAAGATTTTGTAGCATAATACTATTAAAGGTAAAAAATATGAAAACTCGTATAATGATAATTAGTCGAATTTTACAAGTTCCCAAAAATATATTTTGAATGCCCCAAGACATTGGATTTTTTGGTTTTAATTATAATTACAAAGGTACAGGCTTATTGAAAACGCAATTATCGAGCTAAATCCGAGTCTGGAAGTTCATCAAAGAAAAAAACCCAAACTAATAATGGAAACGTTACTTGGCAATTTTCGGGACCTTTATTCTACGAAGCACGACACTCCATGACTGATTAGACCGTAAAAATCTTATACTTTACAGGATATTGAGAGTAATTGTTAGAAGAAGGCCGAAATAACAATGACCTAGTATAAAAGCTAAAAAACCTAAATTTATTTCGGTATTTTGAAATATATTTCCATCCAATCTCCATACTCTGTGTTACGTAGTGTTAAAGATGAGTCTGATGCCCTTTCATTTTTTATTGTTACATGTTTTGTTCGTTTGCGCTTTTTCAAGTGGAATTGTTATAAAATCGGGTGTAGTGCAAAATCAGGGACAGGCACAGAATGAAAATATTCACGATCTTAAATCCCACAAAGGCATCGCCAACTTTGAGGGCGAGGAAGGATTTAATAAAGACGATGAGAGAAATTCTGTATTGGCCCAAGATTCAGGAAGGTATTTTTATTAATATGTATTATAATTTAGGTTAATATAATAGGTAGGCATTATAACAAGTTTTAATCCGAAATAGAAAGAAATCTCAATATTAGAATATCAATGGACAAACATCTTATTTTTTTGGTACTCATTGAGAAAGTTTCATGTTTTAATAAGGCGTTTTACACCTGTTAGCACGCATTTTAATTTATATTGTAAGAGCTGTTTAAAAAAAGAACATATAATAGTTCAGTTTACGTTGATAATAATTGAATTTAGATTTCGCGTCACCGAAATATTTCAAGTGCCGATATAAATAAAAATATTCTTACAGATTTTTCAGATAGTTCCTATTTAAAGATTTATCCAATTCGATGTTCCTTCTTTTTTCTAGGAAGTTATCTATGCATGACTCATGTAACTGTTTCTAGATATAGACAACATTTTTAGGAGTCTTACATGAACGATTTAAATACCAATACCAAGTCACAGTTTTGCGCCCCCAATACCAAAATACAACCTCTTCATTCCGCATGTTGGCAGCATCAAGAACTTTGCGACGATTTTAAGACAAAAATATTTTTAATTCTATTACGGTCTGCAGGTCGTTGTTACAGATTGTCTGAAAATTACTTCTTCAAGCAATTTTACTTTAATATCATGGTTCAGTTTATAGAAGGCTGTTGCAACCTATTTTACAGTTTTTCTCAAATCGTATCACTTAGGTACTTATTCATTCAATTTTTATTTATTTATTTTATTTACACCACTCCACAGATTTACATCCAATTATTTCGTGTGGAGTAAAAAAAATACAAATTATACAATTCAGGAAAGAAATATAAAAGAACTTAATTAAATTAATTCACGGTTATAAAAAAAGACAAAAGAAAATTTGCATCTAAGAAAAGTGTACTTTTTTAATGGCTGCAAGACTGCAGTTAAAAATGTCACATTGATCCTGAACAGAATTGTACGTGTTACACGCTCTGCGCAATGCTGAAAAATTATTGATGTTAGTCCTAGGTTTTTATAGGTAAAACGTTTGTGTGTTTCTAGCTGACATGCGAGACAGGTGAAAATTAAGCTGCCCTAACAATCCGGGCAAGTCAGTTAAGTTGTTCACGAGCTTATATACAAAAATTTAAGTATATTATAAAGCAATGCAATGATAAAGTTTTATCTTACAATAAAACTCCAATAATTACAACCATAATCTGGAATCTGGAAATAGTGAAAGGGTGGCCTTGAAATGCCACGACACTTAGGCCCCATTGGACTTCCTGTGCGTCCTTCCTAGGTCAACCAATCCAGCCAGGCCATCGCCCAGCCTAGTGTTGTTGCCATCCACTGCCTGCTCCTACCTGGTTTTTTTAGCCATCCACTGACAGAGAGTGCTCCCTACACCACTCTTTGACTGAGCGAAGGGCACTCTTCATACGATTGCACAGAACTCCTTCAAAGGAAAGTTCATTGAGCAGTATCGTAAAATCGTCTGCATATGAATTGGTGTGGAATCCATTTGAGTTGAGGTGATGCAAAAGGCCGGGCCGTCGAGAACAAGGTTCCATAGCAGTGGTGATAGAACGCCTCCCTGCAATGCCTCTGGCAACGGTGCCTCCCACTACAGTGTCTTCCACCTTTATTTGCACGCGTTTCTTTAAGAGCATGTTAAAAATCCAGCCACTGACAGCAGTTGTTATGGCTGCATTGATTTTTCCAATGGTGCTTTTATCAAACGCACCCTCAATACACCCATAATATAATGATACCTTTTTATAATGCTAATTTCTCAAGAAACATTTGAAATACCAATTAGTTTTTTAAGCATTATCATGATTTGACAGTTCAAGCATGATTTTTAGATTCTACATATATTATTACGGCTTATTTGAAAATACCTTCATCAAGTTATCCTACTATATTATTAATTTAAAAATTAATTTACAGTTTAAAGGATTCACTGTATAGAAAGCTGTTGCAGCCTGTTTTAAAGTTTGTCTTGAAACCTAATACAGACATATGAGTTTAAGTAAATTGTAAAGCACCGTTAAGGTTTACTTAAGGTACAATCTTAAAACCTAACGACACACCAGAAGTGAAACTTCATCCACACAGAACAGAAACGGAGGATATCCTACAGGCCTACACAGTGTATTCAGTGGCGTAGCTAGAAATGTGGGCGCCGGGGGGCAAGCCTGTCCGCTGGCGCCTAAAACAAACCTATATTTTGTGTATATACACAAATTAATCAAAAAATAATACATCATAATATTAAACGTATATATTTTTGAAGTGAAACTTCTCAACGCGCGTCGGGAGTAAAAATTGAAGGTCGCGATCCCGACACACGGCGGGCGAGCTGACCGGGAACGGAAAACGGTCACGGATGTGTATTGTGATATCTTTGTTAGTTTACAAGATAAAAATACGGCATTTGCTCTATTACCTTGTCAAGACATAAGCGAATCTTTTATGAAGAATATTTTATTTTTCATTTAGGCCTTCCCTTTTTGTTAATTGAGTGATATCTATATTTAAAAAAACTTCTTTTTAACCAAATCCGTTAAGATATGTATAAGGCTAGGGCGTTTAATTATTGTGATATCTTTGTTAGTTTACAAGATAAAAATATGGGGT
>MU189385.1:0-11720 GCA_016904865.1 Pissodes strobi | reverse complement strand
CTTTATAAGTTCAGTTTCATTGTGACAATAGCGACCTAAAAATATGTGTTATAAAATCATCCCCCGATCAAGGGATGGATTGATAATATTTTTTAAAATATCACATCGACATTACGTGAAACAGAAGAAAAATATTATTAAACCCAATAATTTTAATTAAGTTAATAGGTTTTCCATAATATATGTACTGGGGTTCTATAAGGGTGGTTTTCATCCTTCTGCCACCAATGACAGATACGCCCCAACGAAATTCGTATTCTATATACTTTTGTGAACATTTTGACGTATCGCATGTTATTGCTTCACAAAGTTGCGCACGGGATATCATATTTGCACAATTCAAGACTGACAATCTACTTTCGATCGCCTTACCGTAACACACATTTTGTACCGTTCACCACTCCGTATCACATATTTTATAACTTTCGCGTCTCACATTTTTTAACGTTCGCCTCGCCGTATCACACATTTTATAAAGTTTTCGTTGCGAGTTCACCAGCTTACTCTACTCCAATTCAAAAAATTTAGTTCGCAAACATGAAAGTTTTAATAGGGATTAATTAAATCATTCGATCATCAGATTAGATGATTTGATCGTCAGTTTAATCGAATGGCAATTAAAATATTTTTATAAGTAAAACGGATGCATTGACAGCAAAATACGAGTAGATAGGATAACAGCCGAGTTGAAATTTAAGCAGTGAAATGGTATATTACATAACAAGTGTTGAAAGCACTAGTATTCAAACGAGGAGGTTTATAGCACGATGGGAAAATATGTTAAATATGAAAGTTGTGCACAATGTAATTTTTAGAAATTATTTGGAACACTCTTCAGATATCTCACTGGCGTCATTTCCAACATGATTAAATTTTGAATGTGAATGATGCGAGATGCCTCTTCTTCCTTTTTGCCACACTTAGGCCAGATTCAGGACCATCATAAGGCCGAGAAGTTTTATAAGGCCAGCTTTTAAACATCTTTAGAAGAAAATCAATAGCAGATCTGGAAAATGTGTTAAAATATTTTGGAAAATAGCTGTATTAAATCCAAATTGTTTAGAAGAGATCTGTAGATTAGGAAAATGGTGTTAAAGTTTAGTAAATCTTAAACTTATAAAGAACAAGCGTTTTTATAAGTGAGCAAAAATGTTTGGTTTTCACGATCTAGGGTGCTAAAATTTTTAAAAAAAGTCAGAGTTTTTGAATTCTTAGGCTAATTTTATTTAAACTAACAACTAAGTTAAGAAGATTCAGAAGCTCCTGACCCGATCGACTATGGGCATGACAGGACTGGTCACCACGAAATGAAAGAAATGAAAATGTACTATAGTCTGTTTCAAATGTATAGAATAATAAAACCTCATTGGGTACAAAAAATACTACAGGGTGACCCGCTAATAATTTATGTCACTTCCATAGTTTGCAATTATTGGTTTCATTGCAATATTCTTTCTTTTTATCAAGTGCAGATAGTACCACCCGGTTTTGGTTCAGTTTATGCGTTTTACCTATTGTTATCCATTCATAAACACTGAAAATGGCGGCCAAGGTTGGTTACTTGTAGAATATACATAGATAAAATAATAATAATTATACTTTATTATGCAACAATTAAATTAAATAAGTTTTCTTCTTCGTCATCTGAACAACTGTCATCATCTCTTGACATTATAATTAAAGGGTCGACCGTCTGATCGATCAGCAAGATCCCACATTTCCTCCTCCTATTTAATCACCTACTCCGACTGCATTTCGTCAGTTCTCTGATGTCACTTCCTTAATGGCTTGATCCAATAGTAGCTTAACATCTTTTATTTTAAATGTCGTGTTTAGTCTTGCTATAAATCCTTTTACCTTCGCCCATATAAGTTCTATAGGATTTAGTTCGCAATGATATGGCGGTAAGCCTAGCACAGTTACATTATATTTTGCTGCTATATCTTCCAACGACATATTTCATAAAACGATTTTTGTGTAAATGGCTAGTAGTTCTTTCTTTATCAAATTGGGTTCAAACTCAATACCTTTGTTAGTTAGCCTCAATAATGTCTTCCTTTCTCCAAGATGAAGTTGGTGTCTTCTCTATGCGCCGTGAATGATAGCTTGCGTTATCCATAACTACCACCGAATCAGCCGGAACAAAGTTTATCATTTCACCAAAATAGTCTTTGTAAACATCTGAATTCATGCCCTCATGGTAATCTCCCGTCCGGCACGACTGAAAGGTTAGCAAACCTTGTTTTAAAAATCCCTCTTCGCTTCCAATGTGTGCAATTATTAGTCTCTTCCCTTTTTCCGAAGGCACTTTAATACTCGTTGACAGGTTTCCCTAGAAAGATTGGCGGGCACTGGTTATATTTTTGTCTTGCCAAATTTGTTGAACTATATAACCTTCATTGATCCACGTCTCATCAAGATAAAAACATTTTTTTTGCTCCATGTGGTACTGTTTTATCCTTCTCAAGTATTTTCGTCGCCAGCAAACAATGTCATCGCTTTCCAGTAAAGGTGCTTTTCGGTTATGCTTTTCCCAGGCAAAAACCATTTTTTTAAAGTTTCTATAAGAACTTTCCGGTTGTCAAAAGAATGCTGTCATCTTGGCCAAGTTCCATCAATATTTTATCTAGGGTGAGTATTTCTTCTTTAAAATAAATAGAGTGAACTTTTCCTCGAATTACACATTTGGGGTCTTCATCAAGGACTTTTGCTGGTCTTCCTGGAATTTTCTTGGGAGGTTCCACTTAACTTGCTACCTTTCTCTCCCGCAATAATTTGAAAACGGTGGACTTTCCAATTCCAGTCATTCGGGAACCGTTAAACAATTTCTCGTAGGTACAGTGAAACTAGGGTAATCGTGTTTTATGAAATCGTGTACATTTAAAATAATAACTTTTTCACTCACTAATAGCGGTGAATTATTAAAACATCTTTTCGTTGTAGTGAATGACGCCATCATGTTATTAATATTCTTATAATGCTGTTAACACTATGGCCTAATAGCAAATACTAAGATATTTAAAACACCATTAAGAAGTATTTACGATCTGTCTTTATTACCTTCCTCAATAGGTTTGCAAAAGGACTACAGGGATTTAAAAGAATCATAAATGTAATCTATAGAGTAATAAAACCTCATTAGCTATGTAAAAAAACTACAGGAGTAAAAAGCTCACCTACGCCTATGGACGACCACGAAATTCAGCCAAACTGGACCGAATTCCGCATTTTGTTACTCTATACATTTCTGAAACAGACTTTAATTGCAAATGAGGTAGACCCTACAGTGTTATATTCTCTTAAAGTCTATCACATTGCAGTTAATAGCGCAAATAGACGGTTAGGACTATATGGTGTGATGATAATACGTACCACCTGGGTAAATTACTTGGTTGTAAGTGGGATTCCAGGTACCTATAAGACGGGCGATTGTACAATCAAATCAACTAATCCAACCAACGATTATAAAATTTCCTCAACTTCGGGTATTTCTCCAGTTTTCCAAGAATATATTAAGCAACACAAACAGCATTTGGCATAATGGATTGCTAAATAAACTGCCATCCTTCGGAGTGCCAGCCTCTCTCTGCAGCTGGCTCGCCAGTTTCCTTAAGAAGAGATCTCTGCACGTTGGAGTTGATGGACACATCTCAGACATATTCACCATTAACGCGGGCGTGCCTCAAGGCGCAATACTTTCACCAACTCTGTTCCTCACCTATCAAGATCTGGAGAGGACGACATAAGTTTGGTCCAGTTTAATGCAGTAAAAACCCAAGCGGCAACCTTTACGAAGAAAGCCGATACGGCAGGTCGGCAGGCCTTGACATCATTATGGCAGGATCGACCATTCCTTCATCCTCGTCTATCGAACTACTGGGTATCTCGGTCAACAGTAATATATTCTAGCATCACCACGTTGCTAACATCGCAAAATCAGCCTCGCTGAAGCTTGGTGCGCTATTTCGCAACAAAAACTGTATACACCGCGGCAGCTGCTCTTGCTCTACAAAGGCGCAAATAAGACCGTGCTTAGAATATTGCTCACACATCTGGGGTGCCGCACCGAAGCACACCCTAAAGCTGCTGGATTCCATTCAGAAGACAGCTGTGCGTCTCGTCGGCGACCCGGGATCTGGATAGTCTAGAACACCGCAATGTGGCCGAGATATCCATGTTTTGCAGATAATTTTGCGAAAGATGTTCCCAGGATTTGGTCCGCCTCGCCTCAACGCCTGTCGGACGGTCGCGACAGACAGCAAGAGCGCACCCGTTCGTTGTACAACTGAAAACATCTAGAACATCACTTTACAAGGACTCCTTTATCTAGGGTACTGCATCACTGTGGAACTCATTATCACGACATCTGTTTCCCCCTAATTACAACGTACAACTAATCAAGAACCGTAAACACACACACCGGTAGTCGAGTGCATTAGTGCGTGTCAATGCCATAAAAAATTATCGAATATATTTCAGGTAATTCAGAATAGTGATGGATAATGCCAGCTATCATTCTGGGTTAGTAGAGAAGCTTCCCAGAACTATGACTATCGAGCCTCTAATTATTACCTTACCACATGTCCACTCTTCAGATTTTTCTGAGGATGATTAGACTCAGTTAGGGGTCTATTTGAATACAATATTATCTTTATTTTTTGTTGTAAATTATTTTATATTAATTAATTAATATATGTATTCAAAAAACCTCATTATCTATTCAGAGCAATTAAAACCCAGATATCCAACAATGATTCACTGCTTTTTATAAATTTTCATTTTATAGCTTTATTGTTTAGTTATCGATTACAGGATGGCCTCGGCTACAATTTCAATTCTATTATGATAAATATATTTATATCCTTGACACACCCGATCACTGTTTGAACTTTTTACGAGGGCATTGGCCTATCAACTCATATGAGATAGATTTAACCAAAGTTTGCTCTTACAAAATACCGTAGTAGGTCTCAACACAAAAAAAACTGAAATTAATACGGTTTTACAAAAAATCGAAATTTGATAATAGAAGAATATCAAAAATTTGAGAACAGACTAAAAAATATTTATTCCTTGTGGAAATTCCCCTAAAACCGTACTTCTTTTGTACACCCTAGAGACAGTATGATGTTTCACCAAGAAAAAAAATCGGACTAAATATGCATCTTCAAAATTACATTTACTTTTCAATTCTACAAACCGCGCATCGATATCTTCATTCGTTCGAAAAATAATTGACTTCAAAATTAACGTAAAAATTCTCTAGATCCACATGAATTGTCCAGCAATTTAGCTAATTCCGTCCACTTTCCACTTAGAAAAAAAGGGCTGAAAAGGTAATTATTGCTTTGATTGGTTCGACGTCAAATAGAAGTATTCTAGGTTTGCACGGCCCCGCGAAATTTACGGACCCTTGTCAGTTTTTAGCATATAGCTCAAAAACGGTGGGCTCGCGGCTCTAGCGAATATTTAATTCTTACAAATATTAAAGAACATTAAATTCTGCCTCGAATGAGTATGCGTCAGTTTTTATGGAGAGTTGCGGACCAAACGTGGGTGACTATGGGCCCTTGACTTCAAAGTGCGTCTTCTTCTTCTACAGGTACCTATCCGTTTCGGATGTTGGCAATGATGTTGGCAATTATAACTTTGTTTGTAACAGCTCTACTGAGCTTTTCCCAAACCAAGTCCGTAGGTTCCGCAACCATGATGTTCTTCTTCTTCCGGCCCCTCTTTTACGCAGTACCTTTCCTTGTATTATGGTTTGCAGTAGGGAGTGTCGATCTTTATTTCTCATAACATGCCCCAGCTATTCTAGTTTTCTTTTTTTAATGGTGTACATGACTTCTAGATCTTTTTTCATTCTTCTTAGCACTTCTATGTTTGTAATGTGAGCTGTCCATGGTATTCTCAGCATTCTCCTATACAGCCACATCTCAAATGCTTCCAGATTTTTAGTGGTGGCTTCTGTGAGTGTCCAGGATTCTACGCCATACAATAAAACAGAAAAAACATAGCATCTTAAGTGCCTTACTTTCGTTTCAAGAGATATGTTGTGACTTTTGAAGATGGCACTCATTTTGTGAAATACCATCCTTGTTTTTCCTATACATTTTATTTCTTGTGCACTGTCCCATTGTTCATTTATGATGGTTCCAAGGTAGCAATATTGTTGAACACGTTCAATTCGAGTTCCGTCGACATATAGGCGATCTCCATTTACATCTCTTTTGCTGATGATCATTTGTTTCGTTTTCTTTGCGTTGATATTAAGACCATATTGTTGACTGTACTGTGCGATATGGTCCAATAACCTTTGCAGTGCTTCCAAGCTATCTCCTATCACCATGATATCGTCTGCGTATCGAATATTATTCAGTCTAACTCCGTTCAAAAGGATACCTTCTTCTACTCCGTTAAGGGCTTCGTTGAAATTTTTTTCGGAATACAAGTTGAATATCAAAGGCGAGAGGACACATCCCTGTCTGACCCCACGTTGTATTTTCACCTGTTCTGTTCGATCTCCATCAAGTCTTAAGCATGCTGTCTGATTCCAATAGAGATTTGAAATTAATCTGATATATTTATCGTCCAAGCCGGCCTCTTCCAGGATATTGATCATTTTATGATGAACGCAATCAAATGCTTTTTCATAATCCATTAGACATGCGTATACGTCACAGTTGACGTCTCTGCATCTCTGGATTAGGACTTGAACTCCAAAGAGTGCCTCTCTGGTTCCGACTGCATTTATAAAACTAAATTGATTTTCGGATATCTGTTCTTCGCATTTGTTGTGAATTCTTCTATGGATGATTTTAAGAAACAATTTTAGCATATGACTCATCAGACTGATGGTCCGATATTCCTGGCACTTCTTTGCTCCAGGTTTTTTGGGTAACGCTATAAATTCTGATTGCAGCCATTTTTCGAGGATATTTTCAGAGTTATAGATTCTGTTGAATATGTCGGTAATCCAGGCTATGCCTCCATCATCCAACAGCTTTAGAAATGCAGCCTCTATGTTGTCTGGTCCCACTGCTTTTTTGTTTTTCATTTGTTTTATTGATATTTCTACCTGGTGGATTAGTATGGGTGGGCCTGTAGCTTCTTCCGACAGTGAGTACGTGACCTCCGGCCTTTGATCCTTAAAAAGCTTTTCTAAGTATGACTTCCACCTGTTTTTCAGAATATGTTTGTCAATGATAATGTTTCCATTTGTGTCTATGATCTTCGCATAGCTTGTCGCTTTTTAAAGGTTCCAGTTACCTCTTTTATTTTTTTGTGTAGGTTAAAGCTGTGGTGTCTGGCCTGCAGTATTTCTATTTCAGCGCATCTCTCTGCTGCTTCTTTTTCTTTGGCTTCTCTAATATTTTTCTTAATCTGTGTCTGGATCTTTTTGTACTCGTCTTCATTACTTTTAAGTGTTCTTATCTGTTCCATTAGTTTTAAAATTTCACTGGTCATCCAAGATTTATCTTTTGTTTCCTTTTCTGGTTTTAAAAATTCTTTCTTTGTTGAATCTATTATCTTGGTGAATTCGTTAATCTCCGCCTGCATGTCATCACCTCTTTTAATTTTTTTACCTTTGAGTTTACGTATTCGCTTGCTTTTTGTTTTATTAGAGGTTGTTGTAAAGCCTTCATGTCATATTGAGGAATCATTTTCTTCTTAACTTTCTTCAGTTTCACTCTTATAACACCTATAATACCTAGAGGTATATGATCTGATTCAATGTCCGCCCCAGGATAAGTTCTAACTGAATTAAAGCAGTTTCTGAACCTCTTGTTAACTAACATATGGTCAATTTGGCGAACGGGAGGATACCTTTCTTGGGCACTGAACAGCAAATGGCAAGTTTCGGAAAATTTTAATTTTCTCGGTATGTACTTGATCAAATTTAAAATTGAAGATACAAATTGAACACACAATTTGATGTCCTATAACTGTCATTCTTTTTCTTTTTTTCTTTTAGACTGGTAGCTTCCGTGTGACGGACAATTAATTGAAAGTCACTATAAGGCGTTTTTGAGCATAGTTGGTAAAAATCACCGTTTTTCGACCATCGATTTCAACCATAATACTCAACCGAATTGAATGAATGGAATACTCGTTCGACGCAGAATTTAATGCACTTTAATATTTGTAAGAGTGAAATATTCGCTAGAACGCACCTTTTCGGAGTTATAGGCGAAAAACTGAAAAACTCTGAAATTTTCGTGTTTTTTTGGACTTCCTGACTCGAGCGGTGGTCGAGGAACCACGCAAACCTAGGATATTACTATTTGATATCAAATGAACAGATCAAAAATAATTAGCTTTTCAACACTTTTTTTCAAGTGCCTCCCCTAATTTGATTGGCTTATTTTTTTCATGCCTTCTTGCGTTGGTGTAAATCTGAGCCAAATCAGATCTTCTTTCATGGAAGCAACCGCAGAACCCAAAAATGAATTGTATAGTTTTTATTGCTATTGCATTATTTTTGCCCCTAGATGTTTAATATATAGAAAACATCAAGAATTGAATTGATATTTTGTATTTCTTAGATACGGAGAAGAGTCTGCAAACAAAAAAGCCCATCTAGATTCAAACAACTTCCAAAATGAAAATTTCCATCAAAACGGAGGGGATCTTAAGTCCAATTTAGACAGTAAGGTCGCCCATCATAAAGGACATCACAAATCTGGTTTCACAAATAGCTATCATAAAGATGAAAGCGGTAGCAATTCGAGCTATTTTGATGATGGACTTGATGAAGGAGATCAAATTGAACACAAAAATCAAAGAGGTTTGTCGTGATTTAACACATTTTATTGGGTAGGTATATCATGCCTTTGGGGCAAAAGAAGACGAAATTGTATAAATTAAATTCTGCCAGTTGATTTATATAATCATTTATATATTATACTTGGCACTACAATCTAAAATAACGTGCTGGTCAAAGGCTAATTTTAATAATGAATTTATTGAATATTTTATATAAGTTCTAAACGATATGGCACGTTACCAACATAATATCAATATCCCTAGGCGTTCTTTTCGGTTTTTGGATTTATTCCCTTTGGTCTTAGATACACTATTATCTAGACATAAAATTTGGGTAACAAAATTATTAAAATAGTATAACATCAGAGCGGGTTAAACCATTTTGACGATCTTTCCAGATTCTGAAACCTCATTTCACGTAAATTTTCTATGACCGAAGCGTTTTTCTTAAAGTTAGATATTTTCACATTATACAGAGCCAGCAATAAACTAAACGCAGGCAACATTGCTTTTTTATGGCAATGACACACACACTAAAGGGAGATCTTATGACACTCGACGAGCGATGTGCGTGCGAAGATGTTGTTTGACATGATTCTTCAATAGCTGGTAGGGGGAATCAGATGTCCTGGGAGTGACAGGCGTTGCTGGGGGCGGGATGAGGCGGGCCAAATCCTGGGAAAATCTGCCGTGAAAATATGTGTAAAACAGGGATATCTTGACCAAATGTCTGCGGTGTTCCAGACTATCCAGATCTCGGGGAAACTCTGGGGCGCCGACGAGACTCGCTGCTCTCATCTGAATAGAATCCAGCAGCTTTAAGGTGTGCTTAGATGCGGCACCCCAGATCGGTGATCAATATTCTAAGCACGGTCTTATTTGCGCTTTGTAGAGCAAGAGCAGCTGCTGCGGTGTATATAGTTTTTTGTTGCGGAATAGCTCGTCAAGCTTCTGCGAGGCTGATTTTGCGATGTTAGTGACGTGGTCATGCCAGGACATATTGCTGTTGACCGAGACACCCAGTAGTCCGATTGACGAGGAAGAAGGAATGGTCGATCCTGCCATAAAGAATGTCAGGGCTCGCCGTATTGGCATTCTTGGTAAACGTGGCTGCTTGTTTTTTTTGCTGCATTGAACTGTACTAAATTTATGTCGCCCCAAGTTCGAACTGTCTCCAGATATTGATTAATTGTAGTAATCTGCTCCTGTCTGCGGTGATAAGTCTCAATCGCAGGTAAAGGTTTTTCTGATCTAAATTGGGAGACAATGGTACTGTCATCTGCACAACTGTAAATAGGATTATTGGTTTCGGTAATTAATATAGATGAGGAACAGAGTTGGGCAAAGTATTGCGCCTTGAGGCACGCCCGCGTTAATGGTGAATTTGTCTGAGATGGGTCCATCAAGTGCAACGTGCAGAGATCCCAGGAGAAAACAGGTAAATTATTGCGTGTCAACAGGACACGTTAGCCTTTCCCAATAATCGCAAAATCGTCGCCGTATCCTAAGAGACAGAAACCTTTAGATGTTAGCCTTCCTATCTTCATGCATTAAGATTGCCCATAGTAAGGGCGATAGCACTCCTTACGGGCATCCCCTATTACCTTGGTAACGTACCATATTGTATCGCTTAAAAAAATAACTATTTCCGAAATGGCACTCACTAATTTTTGTTTTTCTTCATTGACTTTATTGATCAGGGCGATAGCATCGCTATTGAAAACCCATCACTTGCGGCTTAATCTGGAAAAGACGGGCTTTCAGAATCCACAAACCGCATTCAAAAAAGTTTATTACTAAAAAAGTTATAGCAATATGAAAATGGGACTAAAAATTGCTTTTTGTTGACCAGTTTATTATGAGATATACTTTTTTTCAAATTGAGAGTTTTGAAAGTGAGATAAAACGTAATTTTCCAATTTTTAATATTAAGTTCCTCATAAACTATACTTAGTTAATATGGTGCTTTTAACCCTTTTGCCCGAGTATACCAATACAAACAAGCAAGCAATATTAATTATTATGACCTGCATTTTTAAACTTATTGCTTACTAATCGAATAAACGATGTCGAATAGAAAAATATAGACATTGTTTATCATAAAAGTGTATAATTTTCTAGAAACTTTTGGAGATGTTGGACAACAAAAACAAGGTGGGGGTAAATACGACAGTTCAGAGTTTGCAAATGATCAAGCCAGACGCGGACTTTACGATAATTCTGGTAGATATGAAAAAGATCATGGGAACAAGAGAAACTATAACAGAAACAATTATTACGACAATAAAGAAGATCTGGACAGGAGAAACTTGGGAAATTCTTATGAAGGTGGAGCTAGATATGAAGAAGAACAATACGTTAAAAGGTAAATTTATTACAAAAAAATAATTAATGGTATTGTTAGTACTTTCATTTAAGATTCTTTATATCGCAAAATAAAAAAGACTGACCTCCATGGGTGTGACTGCTTCAAATATAGAAGACCGCGCAAGTCACTGGTATGACTTTGGTGTCCATTTTTGTTGTTTGAATAGCTTTCTATTTCAAGAGCAAAAATTACATTTAATTTAATAAAAAGTGGAGTATTTAAGTGTTAAAATTATACCACAAATAAATGTCCATTATGCGAAATAATTGATAAGCAGTTTAGATTGGATATTTTATTGTACATACTATACTTATATAAGTCTCGTACTCTCGTACAACAAGAAGTATAAATAAATGTAATTTACAAAATAAAGTCAATACTGGCAAAAGCTTTTAAAGCACCCACCTATGTAATATCAAGGGAATAAATAGACATTCGATGCTCTCGTCATTTTTGTTTTCTGGACAATTTAGAAGAACAAGAATTTCAACGACTCCTTAGTCAAAAATACCTATGTACTTCAATTTATATGAAATATTAAAATATTGTTGCTTATTATCTGTACAGGGTTTTCCCGCACCACTGT
>MU189384.1:20115-72166 GCA_016904865.1 Pissodes strobi | reverse complement strand
CACTGCATCGAACAATTTCAATTATCTATCAATTTACTCGTAGGTAAACCAAAATTTACTAACCCAAAATGCCATATCAAATATTACCTTCAAATGCGACGTGTGTGGTCTGATGTTTGCCCATCTGAGTCTCCTAAACCACCACAAGAAAGTGCACCATGGCCAAACGGATCAGCAGCAGGCTCAGCAGCAACAGATAACTGTTCAGGTAAAGTATTCACGAATTGGTTGGAAGAGAGAGAGAGAGAGAGAGAGATTGTGCTCGAAGTTCAATAGACTAAGTATAAGTTCCACTTTATACCGATGAAGAAGTCTTTTGCTAAGCGGCAGTAAAAGTGCTGGTTTATCAAAAAAAGAAATTATCCAAAAAATATCATAGCTTATTCAAAGTAAAAGTGAATTTTTGTGTTTCACCTACACAAAAGTGTGACTTTCACTCCTGATAATACAATATAATATTTTTCTAATATTTCAGCTCATGCCTACCCAGGTGCAACAAGCGCAACAGCCTACTCAAATCCAAATAGTTTCGGCTGACCGTATAAGATTTTCATGTGAGGAATGTGGCATGACGTTTGCTACTCAGGGAGAGCTAAAGACACATAAAATACAGAATCATCAACAGCCTCAACAACAGCAGCAACAGCAACAACCGCAGCAGGTAAATAAAAAGTAGTCAAATATTTAATGAGATTAATGACACTCTCCTGATGGAGAGCTCTTTCACCAAAAGGGGCCATTACTTCAGCACGAATTCCCACCTGAAATTAATTCTAATTCTAATTAATCTCAGCCATTCCCGTTACTTTCATCGTTTTGGCTATCTTTTATAATAGATGCACTTCGAATACTTTTTATAAAAGTATCGTTCTCTGAAAGTAAAATGATTGAATTTGTATTTAGATGTATTTTAATTATATCGATGCAGTTGTATAAATGCATCTGTTAGCACAAAATAATGTTGAAACACATATTTCTCTTTTAGCAAGTACAAACGCAGCCACAACAACAAACTACACAGCAAGTGAATACTCTTAAAATTAAGAATTGTGAGACATGTGGAGCTCCATTGCCCCAGGACACCAACAAGAAGAGGGCTGTTATGAAGGTATATATTTAATTTTAATACATTGCATCTATTATCGTATATGTAACTGTTATTTTAATTAGTTCCACCTGCAATTTTCAGAGTAGGGTCAGATGCGGTTACGACATTTACGGTCAGAGCAATATTAGCGAAACTTACAGTCGGTGCAGATTATTTGTAGGATTTTCAGCTAAAACAATAACAAGGGTGACAGATGCGCTCAACTAATTTTTATTCGGTATTCAACCAGGGACTTTTGGCCTAAAACCTTCTTTTATGCACCGACTGGTTCTTAAATAAAGTTGATGTTGCTTGGGTGTATTTATTTATTATATATTTGTGCATATTTCATTTAGTATTTTTTTTTTATTATTCACGCATCATTGCTTGGGTAAAATTTCACAAATAATCTGTACTGGGCTCAATTGTCAGTAATATGGCTCTGATATGGTTTTGATCGCAAATGGCGCGACCGCATCATGCAATTTCCTATCAGTAAGCGACTATTAAAAGTTCCATAGCAGACACAAGGAAGTAATTTTAGCACTGGCATTCTAACTGATAAGCGCATCATATAAATCGCTGTGTCCTGTTTTAAAAATGTAGTAAAATTTATGTGTATGTGTCAATTGCGTGAATATTTACGACTAGAATTTTGGTGACCGATTGACGTGACACTGCAACTTCACGTCATTTTTTTTTCCGTGAATAACGTCAAATAACAACTGGAAAGAGCACAAGTTCCTGGATGATTTATGTAGATTAAACAACGCCGATCGGTAATAAATAATTACATACCTGCAACTAGGAGGATCTTGTTTTTATTTGCACGTGGCTGCTAATTGTTTTAACAATATAATTAGTTATATAATCGTTCTTATAGTCCACCACATCTATTGCCCTAAAAAAATACACCCACACATAAGTGACAATAAAACCAATATCACACCAACGACAAAAGTGTTAAAAAATATATTTAATAAATACGTTAAAATTTTTAAAAATGATTAAACAATTACATGATTCTTGTACTGAATATCTACCACTACTAATAAGATGATTCGTTTACTTATTTATTTTTATTTATTTGTCGAAATACAATCATGTGATATTTATCAATAAAAGAGAGTTTTATCCACAATACCCAAAGAGAATTTTTGCACTCGGTGCATTGGCTGTGCCTGTGTTGCCGAGCATGCTTTTGAAAATAATCATTGAATAAAAATAAAAAAAATAAAAAATTAACTCATAATATATCTGATATGAGATTATTAAACGCATAACAAATAAAAATATTCTCAAAATATAAACCATGGTGGAATGAAATAGTTCAAAGCGCAATGCAAATGAGGCATGAGTGTTACAAAAAGTACAAATTAGAGAGATCAGATGAAGGTCATAAAATGTATAATAATGAAATAATGAGAATAATGAAATAAAAAGCAACAGGGAAAATGGCCGATAGGTTAAATAAGAGTATTGATTGATAGCATAATTGGCCAAATCAATACAAATATAAATCCGGAAGTAAATAATAGAGTAATGCCGACGCAGCATATCTTATTAAATTTCAACTTAATTACCAGAGTCGAATTGAAAAAAAAGTGTTTCTTTTAAAAATAGAAAAGCCCTGATGACCTACATATAGAATGTATTATTTAATTTGCAATTAATACTGTAGTGAATTTGTATATTAGGATTCTCTATTTGAATAAATTATTATTATTTATTATTATATTTTTATTTATTTATATTATATTTATTATTATTATTATTTATTTATTAATGAAAAAAACACAATTAAAAACATTCATTCTGCAACAGAGGATCCTCTAATAAATCTAATAAACTTTTCCTTCGAGCAGGGTATTTTTCCTGCCTGTTCAAAAAAAAAAAGCAAATTCTTTGGAGGCATCAAATTTTTGCCCTATTAATATGTTGTCTGCATTGAAGACTTTGTGGATACTAGTAAATTGATCAGGCAGGCAATCAGGATTTCTAAAAAAGCACAGTAGTTGTGAAACTGCTATTCAGTGTGTTCTGGATGAATGAAAAAATAGATAGAAAGAAGCTTTTATCGAAACTGTATATGGTGGGCATACAAGATATTGCTTTGCAATGGTTTGAAAGTTATCTTGATACCCGAAGGCAAATAGTGAAATTGACTGGACATTTTTCAAATGAAGTAGTGAATGACCATGGTATACCTCATAGGAGTATCCTATGTCCATTGTTGTTTATTTTGTATACTAATAACGTAGTGAATGTTGTAAACTCAGTTAATATTCATTTATTTGCTAATGATTTTCGTTTCTCGAATTTGCATCATCAAAAGATCTTTTTTTTATGGCAGTGGCACACACACGAAAGAGAGATCCTATGGCGGTCGACGAGCGGTGTGTGTGCAAAGATGTTTATTGACACGGTTCGTGAATAGTTGTAGGTTGTAATTAGGGGGAAACAGATGTCCTGGGAGTGAGTTCCACAGTGATGCAGTGCGCCAGACAAAGGAGTTCTTGTCAAGCGATGTTCTAAGTGTTTCCAGTTGTACGACGAACCGGTGCGCTCATGCCGTCTGTCGTGACTGTCTGACAGGCGTTGCCAGGGGCGGGGTGAGGCGGGCCAAATCCTGGGAACATCTGCCGTGAAAGTATCTGTAAAACATGGACATCTCGGCCACATGTCTGCGGTGTTCCTGACTATCTTAATTCCGGGTCAACTCCGGGTCGTCGACGAGACGCACAGCTCTCTTCTGAATGGAATCCAGCAGCTTTAGGGTGTGCTTTGGTGCGGCACCCCAGATGTGTCAGCTTTATTCTAAGCCCGGTCTTATTTGCGCTTTGTAAAGCAAGAGTAACTGCTGCGGTGTATACAGTATTTTGTTGCGAAATAGTGCACCAAGCTTCTTGGAGGCTGATTTTGCGATGTTAGCAACGTGATCATGCCAGGACATTTGCTGTTGACCGAGACACCCAGCAGTCCGATTGACGAGAATGAAGGAATGGTCGATCCTGCCATAATGATGTCAGGGCCGGCCGTATTGGCCCCTCTTGGTAAACGTGGCAGCTTGGGTCTCTGCTGCATTGAACTGGACCAAATTTCTGTCGCCCCAAGTTTAAACTTTCTCCAGGTCTTGATAAATTGCTGTAATTTGCTCCTGTCTGCGGTTATAACTCTCAGTCGCTGGTAAAGGTTTTTCTGATCTAAAGTGGGAGACAAGAGTACTGTCATCTGCAAAGCTGTAAACAGGATTATTCATTTCGGTCAGTAGGTCATTAATATAGATGAGGAACAGAGTTGGTGAAAGTACTGCGCCTTGAGGCACGTCCACGTTAATGGTGAATATGTCTGAGATGTGTCCATTAACTGCAACGTTCAGAGATCGGTTGTTAAGAAAACTGGCAAGCCAGCTGCAGAGAAAGGCTGGCAGTCCGAAGGACGGCAGTTTGTTGAGCAGTCCATATCCAACGCAATCGCTCGAGATTTTGGAGATTATTGGAAGCAAGGCAATTGGACGATAGTTTCAGAACGTGGTTTTCTTGCCATTTTTTGGAACAGGTTGCACTCGAGCGACTTTCCAATGAGATGGGTAAGTCCCTTTTCTTCCATAAGACAGAGAAAAAAACCTGGAAAAAACGGGTGTTAGTTCGTTGGCGCAGTTCTTTAACACGATGGCAGGTATTCCCTCCGGTTCTGATGCCTTTTGCAAACGAGTTCTTTCAGGATTTTACGAATATCACGGTGATAAAACTTT
This sequence comes from Pissodes strobi, assembly GCA_016904865.1. NCBI lineage: Eukaryota > Metazoa > Arthropoda > Insecta > Coleoptera > Curculionidae > Pissodes > Pissodes strobi. Next base: position 67,325 of record MU189384.1, on the reverse strand, counting down.
TACTTCTGCCATGTTAGTGTTGATGTTCGATATGGCGGGGAGAGCCTTACCTTGGGGGATGTGTAAGGTAGAGTGCGATGAAATCATTTTAGCGAGCATGTTTGCTTTTTTCCTTGGCTGTAGTCGCCGTAATGCCACGTTCGTCTGTCAAAGGTGGGAGAGACGTTTTTGTAGTTATTACTTACTGCCTTTGCTACCGACCAGAAATTCCTGGAGCCACTGGGGCATTGCAAAACTTTATTCCTGATCCTTTGATTGTGTTTGTCCTTGGTTTCGTCGATCACACGTTTGCATTCCTTTCTCGCTTCGACAAAATAATTGCGATTTTCAGCTGTCTGGTTTTGTTGCCAGTACTTGTAGGCTTGCTGTTTCCTACCTACAGCTCTTTCGCATCTTCTGTCGAACCAGGGCTTTCCTTTTGACGGCAACTTGATGGAATTTGGAATGTATGCTTCCATTTCTGAGGAGATTATTATCTGCTTAATCTCTTCGTAGCACATTGACGGGTCGCCAGTGCAAAAGCAGACGTCCAGCCAAGGATAATCTAGGTAGAACTCCTTTAGATCGTCCCAGTTTGCAGAATTGTAATGCCAGATTTTACGAGGCATTGGTGGATCCTTCTGTAGAAGTGGCAATTCACAAACCGTTGTAATAAGTTTGTGGTCGGAAGTACCTAATGGCGGACCAACTGTAATTGTGTACTGGTCAGGATTGGTGGTTAGAAAAAGATCCAGGAGGGCGGCGAATTCGCCCCTCTCTGAGATTCGAGTTGGTTCGTCTACAAGTTGAGAAAGCCCGCAGCTGATGGCAAATGCTTCAGCTTCTCTACCTTCGTTGTCGGGCGTGTTGTGATGTTTGAGTAAGTTGATGTTATGGGCGTTGAAGTCTCCCAGAACGATTATTTCTGAATTGGGGTGGTCGACCTGTATTGAATCAAAAGTGGTAGCTAGTGTTGTAAAAAATCTTTGGTAGGCCCTATCGCTCGGAGGGCGATAGAGACAGCATATGAACTTGTTAATCCCTTGGCAGTGAACTTGAGCCACATGACGTCAAGGTTGTTCGGTTCGAGTGCTTCTTCGCGGTGACACGAAGGGTCGCTTCGGATAAAAAGGCATATTCCGACCTTATGTCTTATTGTAACCAGGGTAGAGGTAGTTTACTGTTGTTGTTGTAGAACCACGAGCATTCTTTTGAAAACAATCATAGAATATAAATTTTTAAAAAATTATTAAATCAATTCACAATATATCTGACAGGAGATTATTAGACGCATAAGAAAGTATGGAAGTTATTTAATGTAAGAATAGTTTTAATAGGGATAGAGGGCCTCATTCGGTATAGTCTATTGTATTGTTTGATCGAGCGTGACTAGTATGATTTTAGGATTGTTGTTATTGTTTCGCTTACGGTTAGTATAAAATAGACTTAGGTAGGGTTTGAGTTTAGTCTTAATTATCTCCTGATGATGCTAAGATGGTTACTGAAACGCGCGTCGAGTGCAAAAATTCTGTTTCGTTATTGTGGATAAAACTGTTCTATTGCATTTTGCCGAAGATTCCAAACCCAAACATAGATATAAATATCAATTAATGAATATTAAATCACATTGATGGAAAATTATTTTTTATAGAAACAGTGAATCCACCCGGTACCAAGATACCAATGTGTTATAATACAATGAAATACGGAAAATTAAGTTCTAAGGATCAATTAAGTCCGACATATAAAATCAATATGAAACAATATCATATACACAATTTGTAAAATCCAACCAATAGTTTCAATTTTTACTTCTTTGTAAGGGCTTGAACTATATTTATCCCTTTATCCGGAATTATATTATAGATCTTGTGTCTGGTAAACAACATATCTTTGAGTACCTGTACACAACATAATTGTTTTTGTCTCACCGCTCTTGTGTTAGCCTGATGGCTTGCGTGTAAAAGTTCTTTTTCATCATAAATTTCTCCACTGGCCTTGTATACAACAAACTCGCATTCAATAATCGACTCGGAAAATAACCGATCTATAAAATTCAATTTATTTTTAAAATACATGCACTCCTCGTACAACCAGGCGTTAAGTCAAAACTAACTAAGGCAAAATACACCATTTTAATGAATTTAAATAGGTAAAAAGCACCTAATCATCCCTCAACAAGTGAAATATTCTCTCAGTATAAATGGCGTGTTCTGCGTGTTATAATTTTTTATAAATTTTGCGCTGAAAATTGTATAAATATTTTCCGTCAGATCCGTTTTATTCCCTCTCTACTCATCATACGTGTAATCTTCATTTTCTAGAAATAGTACAGAATAGGTTCTAGCCACTTATTATCTGCTGTGATCTTATCATACTATCACTTGATATTCCGCTACAGCCTCAATTACAGCTTTAAGATCAATTAATTATTGGCATACATGAACTCCAATTAGTTCTGGCGCTGATTTAATATTTCTATATAAGATTTCAATTTCCCGGTAAGATTGCTTTTATCTAAAATTGATTATTTGGTTCCCATCAAAAAACTCAAGGACAAGATGCCCATATATTTTTATCCAACCCTTTCATAGATACAATTATAGAAAGGCAATAGGACAAACCTTGATTGCCTTACAAACTGTAAAACTGTTTACATGAATCTCAACTCTTTTCTGAATTTCATTTATGGCTATATGAAACCAAAGAAAATTCTACTACGATAGAATTTTCTTTGATGAAATCAATCTTTATTGTTTCTTCAGGTTAAATGTGAAAATTGCCTTAGCGCCGAAGCAATACAGCCCCAGATCTTTGTCGTTTCCGCAGCGCCAGACCCTACACCCGTCAAATTTGAAGAAAGCACAGGTACTCAAACACAAAACCCGTCTACTCTAGGTGAGTATGGGTTTTATATAAGTGGGAGCTCTAAAAAATATTGTATGCGTATTTATTACAAGTAAAAATATAATTATATAGGTATCGATAAACATGTTAATTTACTATTTTTAAAACATGCATTAAGTTTTATCTGCCAGGTTATCAGACTTGGACGGCTCGTAAGTCGAGAGTGGCTGGTTAGCAGATTTCTTCAAGCTTTTGCATTGTGGCTTAGTAGATCTCTGTGAGTATTGACGATTTTCATAGGTATATTTCTTGACCAATCTCTGCAATTCTTGAAACTTCTATATTATCCAATTCTTAAAGGGTGTCGTGACAATAGGCCCAACCAAACCATAAAAGGGGGTCTGCGGACTATTTCGTTGCCTTGGTGACCTTCATATATTCAAGCAGTCTTTTAGCAGTTGTTGGCTTCGACTGGCTTTAGTGCCACTTCACTGTATCTTCCTCATCTATGGCTGTTACCCAGTGGTCTTACTCAACTGAATGTTTTATTAAAACGACAATAATGATATAGAGTCTAGTTTTCATAATAGTAAAAAGATAAATCCGAATATTTTCAAGACATTTTAGTGCTTGTGGCAAACAAATTGATGTTTTCATCAAACTTCTAATATTTTAAATTTAATTTATGTTTGTTTGTAAATACGATACAATTAAAGATTGTTATAATAATTACAACTACGATTTTTTAACTATTACTGATTGTTAAACGAACTTTAGCAAATTTATTTATTGATTTCAAAATGCTGATGTTTAAAATGCACCCAAAGCATTGTGTATTGATTCAGGGTTATTTCTAAAAGTCTGCCGATATTGAAATAAATCCGTTCTGAGTTTTGAAAATTTATTCTAAAATAATTCTGAATGCGTTGTAATAATTCCTAGAAAAGTCCCGTTAGGAAAGTATTAAATTTCGTATTTTCCTTAGGCACTCAAAATTCAATCCCGATTGGAATAAAAAACAACCACCCAGTAAAGAAACGGGGTGTAGCCAGCGTTACCAAGTGTACTAAATGCAATGGAAGTGGTATTATATTCATAGGAGGCACCAAAAATCAACAGAACAATGTCGACAAACCATTTCACTGTAATATTTGCAATGGTAAGAAACTGTATAATATAAAATATGTCTTGCATCTTACATATCACAAAAATTGAACGTGATATACATTGAAGATTATGACCGTATATAGTGTTTTTAGGTTCTGACAAATCTGATTTTATGCAAGTATTACAAAAATTACCGTAAAAATGTATAACGTTTTATACATTCTCATACATAGGAGTGAAATATGCAATTTGATGTCATTGAAGCTATGTATTTAACTGCGAAGTAGAATATAGAATATTTTGTTTCTAGGTTCATTTAGTAGATATTCATCACTGTGGTCCCACAAAAGGCTGCATTCAGGCGAGAAAAATTTCAAGTGCAATATTTGTGGTTTAGCGTTTGCTAAAGCCGCTTACTTAAAGAATCATTCCAGAATACACACCGGCGAAAAACCTTATAGGTAAGTAATTTTTGATACCGCCAACCGAATGCGTCATAAGTTGTTAAAGTGGAACTAGAGCATTACGAACTTACGCGTGCGTAGCGCGATTTGTGTCACCACTCAAGTATGTTAAAAATGGATTATCGTTCGCCTATTCTACAATATTTTATCTGCGCTTACACAAAATGTTTTAGAACATATTACGTTTTTCATTATTTTTATGAGAATTGCCTTTAACCTATAGTGATGTAATGATGTTCTTATCTCACGAAAAATGAGTGGGATACGAACGTGGATAAACAGTCTAAAGTAGCCCAAATTATGTTGGGTGTTCTGATTTTGATTTTTTATGCAGAATGATAACGCCAACTCTAAAGGAAAATTGTTATGGAAATTGTAAAATTGATGCCCAGAAATTATTTTGGGAATTTCTACAAGAATATATACCATAACAGTAACATTTGTCCCCTCCTACAACTGATGGAGTAACATTAAGTGGATAATTTGTAAAAAGCTCAAGATCTGCTGTCCTTTGAATACGGTATACAGATGGCTACTATAAGAGCAGTTTCATAATGTGTTTACTTAATTGTCTCTTTTTGTTAATGTGTTATCTCTTTGTTCTACTGGGTTGTTACTGTTCCTTTTTATATTGTCAAAGAGGATTTTGGGCGCTTCCCATTATGTGTCGCTGAGTATATTTGTTTGCGGCGTTCCTCTTTGCTCTTCCAAGCGGCGTAACTCAGAAGGTGATGTACGGAATAATGACTAGCTTACTTCGAAACAAAGTACGTATATTGATGCCCAAGTTTGGTATACAGGAAGGTATGCACTTATGATGATAACTATGTTTAATTTACAAGAATAGCGTAAAACGCTTGACCATTCGTTGAGGACTGACCGGACTCGACCTATTTAGTTCCCTTGAAACAATTTGAGGTTCCCTTCAAAGTACTCTTAGTTTACGTTAGATTTTAAGAGAGTTAATTCGTTTAATTTATTTTGGTATGCTTAATTTAGTTTCACTTTAATTTAGGTTCACTTTACTTTTTCACTGACGTAACTTTAGGGAGGTTTGAACCTGTTACCAGAAAGCGTTTGCCCTTGAAGTACTTCTAACCAGATGACTAAGTTGTCGTTTACTCGATTTGCACAGTCTTTTATACTAATATTTGTTGAAAGTTTACTGATTGTTTTTAAAACATATTTAGATAATAAGTATACTATTTTAACATTCAAAGATCAAGTATCAAATTCAAACTTTAGACTGAGTGTTCTTTTTTCGTGAACATGATTTCTAGTTTATATATGCCCCCCTCTTTCTTGCATTGGTCCCCAATGCAAAACATCTTTTACGATTAAAAATTTCAAAGATAAAAGAATCTCCCTTATGATTAAGATTAAAGATTTATTAGCGACTGTCAAAAAAAACTGTTATCGTAGAGATGATCAAAAACTCATTTTTGATGAGTATGTAAGAGGGGAACCTCCTTAAATATTAATGAGTGGTCCTCAATATTCGAATAGTCATATCGTTCCGTACATACTTAAATTTAAGTTATATTTGAGCACTTTAAACTTTCTGGCCTATAGCTTAGTTCGGTGCTGGATTCCAGCCAATGGTTTTCCACCTTCTTCCTACTCAATTCAGAATCTTTGTCGTGGGTCCCCATTTGGCTGCTATTTGTATCAGGACTCCATCTGACTCCGTTGTAGACTGACATTGAATAGTGTGCTCCATGTACATGTAACAAATATAAACAAAATATGAGTACTAAATATTGGCATTTTCTTCTTATCCTAATGTTAATAATAAATATGAATATGCGTATATATATGTTTCCTCTTTAAAAAAATTCTCTGCAAATATTTGTCATTTTATTTTTTATCACTCGGATTGAAAATTATAATTCTTATTTACATCATACAGCATATACTAGATTTCACGGCTTTGCTGACAATTTTAAAGCATTATTTTATACTTTAGTAATATATTTGTATTTTCATATTATTGTTATCCGAAAAATCGGCAATTATGCTTTAACAAATTAAAATAGTAATTGTTTTTGAAACATTGAGTTTATCTTACAGCTATGTTTAAAAATACGTTTAACATTAATTCGTCGATATACTTTAACCCTTTATCATGTGTGATCATCATATTGTTGCATCAGCGTGTTGTAATTCCTCGAAATTTGAAGTTCTCCGGCGGTAGCGTCATTGTTGGTGGGTTTTATTTCTGTTGCACATAATAACAAAAATTAGTACGTATACTTGGCCTACTTTGAAAAAGATTGCTTACTGTTTGTGATTATATAACACTGATATCTTGATCTCATTGGTAGTAAACATTTCCGGGATTGTTTAGAACAATATTAATAACATCGGATTTTTAATACATGTATGGGTTATTTACACTTTTTGACTCGTCAATTATCTTGCCTTAAATGATGATTTGTATTGGATATTAGTATTTTTTAATTATTATTATCCCTCCCAGAGTATGCGCATTTTCTAAGAAGGCTAATGATTGATTTTAGGAGTAAATTACCTCACACAAGTTACAAGTTTCTTTACTTATCATTAATATTTGGTGCCTTTTGCGAGATTGATGCTGATGACTGCTGGGTTGTGTGGATTTAGGATTCTATGTACTGTACGACTGTAATTCTCCTTATTCCATAAGTGATTATTTATTCTATCTTTATGTCGGCTTATTCTTGTATATATTTACTTAATCTAAGTTTTTCTTCTATCAACGTATCTGCTATTTATTCTGTTATTTCTATGTTTCTATACTTTAGGGCGCCCTATTTTATTTCTTTATCCTTTCTATAATTCCTTATTTTTTAATGTTTTATCTATTTCTACGTATTGTATCTATATGTATGTATTGTATATATCGATACTATTGTGATGTATTTTCTCTAATTGTTCCTCCTAATTTGTGATTTTCTCCATACGATACTTATCACTGCTACCTGTGCCATACTATTTTTAACCTATTTCCTTTCATCCTTTATTTCTGTTACTATATTCTCGCATACCGTCTACTTTTCCTTATAACTTTATCTTTATCCTTATATGAATTCTAATTTCATCTCCTGGGTCGTCATGTTGCCCAAGTGTCTGTCTTATGATTTTCCCTATAAGGTACTTATCTGCGACAGTTGGCTACAACATTCCCATATATGACCTGTATTTGCTTTCTAGCTTCTTTATTTTAGTTCAATATTATAACTCTCGTAATCTCAATATTATAACTCTTTAATTTCTCTTATAATTAAAATGGCTATGTGTTTTTTCGGTGACTTTCCCAATATGGTACTATCGTTAAACACCTCCATTTAAAATTATAATATTTTTCTCCTGTTGCTCATATCTCAATTTCTTCGTTTGGTTCTCTAATGCTTACGTGTTTTTTACAATGATTTCCCTAATGTGGTACCTGTCATTAACACTTGCATTGAAAATTAAAACTTTTTCTAATTATATATATCTCCATTTTTCTCTATATGAACCTTCTTTGGACGCCTACATGTTTACATTATGATTTTCTCTATTATCTCAGATACTTATCATTAACATTCGCGTTCCAAATTCTATTTTCATCTTCCTAACATATTTGTCCTATTTTTTACTATTTCTACTCCCTAATTTCCTATACTTAGTTGCTTAGTTTTTTGTTGCTTCTTAATTACTTAATTATGGTTTTTTAGTTATATTAAATTTTTTTTTCTTGGTTTCCTCCATCCCTGGTCCAGTTCGTCGTATTCCCCTAGTGCATTGTTTCTTTATAGTTACCGGTTTCTTCTTATATTTAAGCTGCTTTCTTCTAGTTACTGTTTATGTATGTACCTTAGATAATGACTTCAACTATGCTTTATGTTCGCGCCTTTGTGTTTCACCTATACGATTTTCCCAATAGAGTGTAACGGTACTTATCGTTAACACTTGCGTTTACAACGGTAACTCTATTTCCTAGTTACTCATTTCTCCATTTTACTCCTCAATTTTTCACTTATTTTAACGCCCAAGTGCTTTTGCTATGATTTTTCCAATAGGGTACTTATCTCTAACACTTTGCGTTTAAAATTGTAACTATATTCTAGCTAAATCTCTCTATATCTGCATAGACTACTTATTTTTTTCCTTGCTCCTCGCATAAGGATGATTTTCTCTATTATCTAAGGTATGATACTTGTGTTTCAAAATTATAATTCCGTGCAACTTTTTCCCCAAACAATGTTAATAATTTTTTCTCTACGTCGTTGTCCTTGCTAATGGCACTTTTCTTATATTTTTGTTGTATATTCTCTGTGTTATATTTTGCCATCGCCTCTCGCATGATTAACTGGTGAAAATTTGCTTCTTCATTATGGTCCTCTTGTTTTTTTATATTGACTAGTGATGTCTTGGTCCATGGGCCCATCGTATGAGTGAGTGTCCTTGAACCTAATTTACTTTGCTGATTTTTCTTATGCTTATTTTCCCATTGGATAGAGATTTTTTTTTATAACTCCGAGAGCAGTCAAGTTACTTCTCGAAGGAACGAAATTCCGCCCGCAGAAAAGATTCACTCCCTCTGGAAGATGTGTGATGAAAAACTCGAAGTCACCAATCTCTGTAATCTCCGTAATGTTGATTGATGGTATCCTAAATATGAAGAGAAGCTGGTACAGATCCCAATGGCTATGAATTGTGTTTGGAGATTTATTTAATTCTGACGAAAGAAAAAAATATTTGACTGACCCTGTATGTCAGGGTGCCCAGCAATTAAAACAGCACTTGTCAAAAATGGCTTAGGAAAAAAAATTAAGATACACTTCTTATGTGTACGGGGGTCAGGGTCGAAAAGGCGCTTCCACCATGTGACTTCACTGCATATACATAACTGAAACGCCTCTGGGGTTAGTGGTCAGAACGGCGACTCCCAATGAACGGCACTAGAGATCAGAACGGCAGCCTCCAATGGTTATCTCCTTGACGAGTCCATGGTCCTATGTCCTATGTATGGAGATCAGAACGGCAGTATCCACCGTGTCAAAGAGACAATTTGATGTTTCCGCCCTGGAGTATTTTTAGTTTAAAGAGGATTTTATGGGATTTAATTCATTTAATTTATTTTGGTATGCTTAATTTAGTTTCACTTTGATTTAGGTTCACTTTACTTTTTCACTGAACTAACTTTAGGAAGGTTTGAACTTGTTACCAGAAAACGTTTGCCCTTGAGGTATTACTGACCGGATGACCAGGTGTGGAGGGTTTGAACTTGTTACCAGAAAGCGTTTGCCCTTGAGGTACTACTAACCAGATGACCAAGTTGTCGTTTACTCGATTTGCACGTTCTTTTATATTAAAATTTGTTGAAAAAGTACTGATTGTTTTTAAAACATGTTTAGATAATAAGTATAATATTTTGTCATTCAAGATCAAGTATCAAGTTCAAACTTTAGACTGAGTGTTCTTTTTACGTGAATACGATTTCTAGTTTATAATATCTACCTATCTATTTCTATTGTAGCTGAGCTAGGCTTAGTTGTAGAGTGCTCAGGTTCTGTTTTGGTATTGTGCAGGAAATGGATAGCCCTATCTATCCGATAGATACCACTTGTCCTGAGATTATCGTATTTCTGGCTACAATGCAATATAAAGAAAATAGTTTATCACATTTAAAACATATGTACTGAACATATCACAACGAATAAATACTTGGTTCGGTTTAGGACCTAGTAGTTTTAATATTTATAAATTATCTTTTCAGATGTAGCGTTTGTGGTATGCAGTTTTCACAATCCCCCCATCTCAAGAATCACGAGAGAATACATTCGGGTGAACGTCCTTACGTTTGTGAAGTGTGTGATAAATCATTTGCCAGGCACTCTACTCTCTGGAATCATAGGAGGATTCATACAGGAGAAAAACCTTATAGGTTAGTGAAACATCATGTGTTTGCAAAATTGTTGCAAGTATTTTTCACATGACAGATTTAACAATATTAGAATTAAAAATGTCGCGTAATACTGACCGTTAATTCCTGCGATATCATTAAAGCAAAGAATGTGTTATATAATACCTGTAAGCCATGTTATAGTGGCTCTATACGTTTCTTAAATAGATCCATTCATTGCATAAACAATGAATAGAGTAACTGATAACTTTTGAGCGCAACTTTAGTTGCAATTTTTGAGGTGCGATTTTGAGAATATTAATAAAATTTATAAGCAGCTAGTCATGGTGCTCTCAATTTTTCATCTTCTGAATATGAAAAAAGGAAGAGAAAATGACCTAGTGATTCATTTTGAAACTGCCAACATGTACAATACTATTTATTTCTGTGCAACACATAGTTTCAAAGATAATTAAATGTCATACAGCTGATTAGAAGCTATATGGAGTGCACAGTATTCATTAGAATGTAATATCGAGTGACACCAGTTCAAGAACTGTATTATTTACCTTGCAAACATCTTTTACGAACATAACTGCTCTTGTACCTTGTTTAAACTTGTCGAGTATCAGAAATAAACCTTTATTATTGTAGTATTATATTAGTATATTGTAATGAACGCCGATTACACCCTTTTATGTTCTAACCCAAACTAACTCCTGTTAATTTTCTAAAACCAGGTTCGCAGTACCAGTGTGTTGACACCATATTTTGATGAAAATAATTTACCTAGACACCATGGGCAACAACCCCTATTTCTCGACCTAGTAGTCAGTAACTTCATTCCACTTTTCAGTACTCAAATCTAATCTTAGTTATAATGAATGAGCTTTTTAAAATTATACTTGAGATTTCGAATTTAAGGGAGCACACAATTTAAAGGGAGCATTTTTATATTTAATCAGTGGTTGCCTCAAATTTGTTCAGATAATTTCTGATATGTCCAAGGTATTTAAAAGTTCGCCAGACAATCAGTTATGACATAATAATAAAAAAATTTATTAGCATTAACACTTATCCCGCTGTGATTTACTTTGTATCAACCTTTCCCTGGAGCTTAAATTCAATCAGAGAATATGGTGAGAAAATTCAACATTCCCTATGAAATACAGATTGGCATTAGCACTGAATTTGAATGAGATACTCGTAAAGTTATCAAAGACATACAGCAATTATGTTTCTATACATACAGGCACCCCACGTATTATTATTTAAAACTAAACTTACTTTCTAGGTCTTAATATTAATCCGGAACCTGCTATTCTAGCCTTAATAGCTTTTAGACCACCTTCTCTCACGACGAATTTCAAACACCGTTTCCTATAGGGCTTTTTCGAGCTGACGCCGACGAAATGAATTTTGCTTAATTACTTACTTAATTTCCACGGTTCTCTGATACGTAGAGACACTTTTTACGAGTTGGTGAGAGTAACATTCTTGAAATATAAATGTATACTCCCCAGTTCCCATTTGGGCAGAATAACGTTCTAAGACGCGTAAAGATTATTTTCTGACTAACTTTTTCCCAGAGAGTTTTTCGCTTTTATACCAACTTTTACGGCTTATTTTCTCTTAGAAAAGTGGCTTCTGCACCTGCAGCTATTAAAATGTTTTTACTAAGAACACTTAAAATTCCTAAGACGCCCAAAATTTTAATATGGCAATTAGCTTTTTAACATGTTTTGTAAATTCCAATACCGCCGAGTGTTCCAAATTAGGGTAATTAAAATAGGTTTTACACGACTTTTGCATTCCAATGTCCAAGGTCTTTGCTCGGTGAATATTCTTAATAGAAACGCCCCTTGGCCCAGTGTAAAGCTAGTATTGTAATGATATTTTTAGTTGGGCGATAATTTGTAGCGAAAGCTAGCTAAATATTAATTAATGATTCAAGTATAGCATTGTGCGCCATTTTGTAATGAAATACTAGTTCAAATGCATGAGACTCGTTTTTATTTTTTCAGAGGGTAAGTCGTCTCTTTTATTAGCTGAAATCTGTTTGGGCGCCAGAGTTCCTAGAGACAATGCGAACTGAATATGAATACTTAAATATGAATAACTATAAAGATAAAAATATCAGAAATTTGCTCTTATAATTCGCAATGTCTTAAAATTAAAAACAAGTTATATATTAACTATAAAATTAAATTACAAATATAACTAATGAAATTATTGACTTAGTAATGAAAATTAAAATTAATGTGAAAGATTTAAAAATTTAATTGACAGATTTAAAAAAAATTATACAGAGTTGGTCTTTACAATATGTTTATCTTCTGACTGACTGATACTTAGCTTCGTCCAATTATCCTATAAGCATGCGATCGTATTGGGACCTCCACTGGAACCGCTTCTGCCTGTTCCCAAGTTAGTATTGGTTGGGTTTATGAGGAAGCAATCAACAAATTGAAAATTTACTGATTAAGGCAGATATAGTCAGAAACTTGAATTACAATGTTAAGTTGAGTAAAAATAATAAATAACTACTGTTACTCAAGATATCCTTTTCTTTACTTTAAACTGTGAAATTCAAAAGAAAATAATGACTGAAATTTAAAATTCAAAAGAAAATAATGGAATAACGTTCCAATTCAGTGACTCTCGGTAAATCTAAATAAAAGATAACTTGAATTTGATAATAATTAGAAAAATAGAGGTACAACCTCTAATAACGAGTCTTATAACTCAAAATAAGTAATTGCTATTACTTTTATTTCGGCCCTTGGCACATAAACGAAAATTGAGCGCAATTGCGCCTCAATTCACTTAAAGATAAAGATAAAGTAATCACTATCTCGCATCGAGATAGAAATTTAGATGAAAGATAAAAAACCAGATAAATTTACACATGTGAGGTTAATCACTCATAAATGCAAAATAGTTTCGGTACATCAGGATTGAGACTAGGCAAGGCAAGTGCTAATAATAATTATATGCTTGATGTAACAAATAAATTGAAAATTTAATTAAATGAGCCTGAAAAGAAAAAATATTAAAACCAGGAATACTATGAGGGAAAATTCGGAGAAATTCTACTGAAAATTCAATTTACTACCTTTGCAGGAATATATAGAACTTACTCCGAGAATTCACCCAAATAATACTGTTCAATTTGAATGAAAATATGTAAAATAATGTGCGTGACCACTAAACGATGAAATAATTACGTTCTCCGTAAATTTGGACTATGCCTCTTTCAAATTACATGAATTTGATTAATGAGAGACGCAAATATTCACTAATAAATCGGTATTCTTACCCAAGAGGTCACGACAATAATTAAAAATTATTGAAGATGTAAGCTAATTGAAAGTGTAATATAAGAATGATAAATTCTTGCTTTAGTCCAATAAGACTAAGCGAATCATAAACAAATATTAATTATGTATTTAAAAATAAAATAATTGGTTAAATATACTGCAAGATGAATTAAATATTTCAAGATTAAAAATTAGCACTTACCCGTCAAACGTCTCAACACAAGATAAACGATCTCTCTTTCAAAATTCAAGACGCTGGACGAAATATGCTTGCCGATGTATTATTGGCTAATTTATAACATGTGATTACCACTATAAATCACGCAGCGTCAAGCCATAGAAATACCCAATATTAAATATAGTAATCTAAAGTAAATTAAATTCATGAATTGTAAGTATAAAATAGCGTACTGCGCTCCTAAAATTGCTAACCACATGAAATAAACCGATTCGTGAATAGATGTCACTGGCAACTTAAATCCCAAATATCGAAAATCATTCGTAATTTAACTGAAATTTTAGTGTAGCGGAGTAAGCATATATTTCGTTACAGTACAAACTTGAGTTATTTTTGAATAAATTTTAAATAATTATGGAAGAATTTGTTAAACCAATTTACTCAGAATCGGTTAGTAGCTCCCATTCATTACAAATAAACCTACCATCATTGTGACAACGTTTTTATTGGGGCTTAGTAAGTCAACTGTGAGCTTTACTGAGGAACTCTTCATGAATTATTTAGCTTGTCTGTGTGCTGGTTGGACCTTCCACCATTCCTGAGACTCCGTTGCTACCCATTTCGTAATGTATGATTTAATAGTACACCTTGGCCACCTCACAAAAGGCTTCAGGTCCCACCAAAGAGTCCGACGAGTCTGCTTTGGCTATTTCGTCGACCTTGTGCATATTAAGGTTCACCCATTGGGAACACCTTAAGAGCATTATCTCTTATATACTTGTTAACTGTCCTTTCTAAGGGTCTTTAACATAAATGATGGCAGGCTTGTTGGTTTGTAAGATTTGGGTGTATGGTGCAATATTCTGCCTACTTTTGGCAAGTATATACCCTTCACCTGTTCCGACACACTTGATTTAAATTACCCGGCTAAACAGCCTCTGTAGATTTTCAATAAGTGTATATCCTGTAAGATACATTCCATTCAGCTCTAGTGATTTGAACAGTTGTGATTGATTTATAGCCTGATGTGGGTGTTGGTTTTTGCAGCTATGAAAAGCTACGACATGTTTTTTATATTTTCAGATGTGAAATTTGCAGTTCGTGTTTCAACCAAGCCACACATTTGAAAAACCATCAAAAAGTGCATTCTGGAGAAAAACCATTTAAATGTGATATATGCACTGTAGGATTTTCTGACAGGTAAAATTTGTTTTGGTATATTATTAAACTGGAAAAATTTAAATGTCAAATTTTTATATTTTTGGTGATGTATTTCGCTGACAAAATTAAGGCACAAAACCTACAAACAAAAAAAAACGAAGTTTTTGTATTCACCACTTTATTTTCATATTTACACTGTTATGAAATTTGTGGGAAATATTAAAAATTTAATAGTATTTCAATTTCATGAAATACCTACCATGCCTTTATAGATTAACAATGGAAAAATTTGTCCGATATTTATATTAAATTCGTTATTTTACATAAATTGATAAATAAACATCAATTATATCCAATTTCAAGCTCCAATGTTGTTATAAAATTGCGGATCTTAGCTAAACTGATCTAAAAAAGGTGTTTCATTACAACAGTCTACAGTGTTTACCTCGGATGTACAACATAATAATAGAGGGTGTTTCATAAAATTTAAAGACCTGAGTTTTTAAGCTATAAACTGTAAATGTAGGTTGCATTTTACATTTTTTATTTTCATATCAATCTCCCCTTTCTGCTGGCCTTTGAGAAGATGTTTCTGTCATCTTAATTAATGAGATAGGAGGAACATTCTCATAATTTTCCTTGGGTAGCGAACGTTGCAAGGCTGTCGAATTTTTACTATGAAATGTCAAACCACTGCCGTTACAATAATGTACGATTTTGAGGATGTTTGCAAACATGTTACAAATAAAGCAACCCTTTTTTGGTTTCCTATGATATCCCCAAGAAACCATTTAAATATTACGAAGTGCTTTGCAATGCTCGCCAGCTATGTTCTTGGTTTGACATCCACACCGTTTAAATATTTACTATTCCCTTTTGCAGAGGAAATTAAAAGATACTAAATGCTTCAGGATCTTATTCTATAAATTTAAAACAGCCGGTGTAATTAACTTACATTTCGGAATTTTATCCGTAATTTTTTTCTCAATAATTAATTCTACTCTTTGGTTTTTCTCATTAGATTCGCTCTAAAAAGACATAGAAATATTCATGAAAAGTATGGCCGTACGAAGCCGATGAACCAAACCAATAGTGAAGGTCAGAATGATAATGCCTCTGTGGATTCTTCAACGGATCCGTCACTCCAGGTGCAGGAAAGGTGAATTACTTGTTTCTTAATATTTTATCCATTAAGAGTTGCGCGCAGACGAATTGTTTAGTTAATAAAGAAAACTCGTGCTGAAAATTGTGCCCTTTCCCATTATTTTGGTTGTTCTTTTTCAGAACGAATTGTGTATTGACAACGAACTTTAAGAAACTTTCATTTAAATTATTTGAATTCCAAAGACAACCACATTTAGTTTTGTTGTCATTTAAACAAATAAGAAGTGTTTTTTTCTTTGTAATTTTTTAAATAAGTTGTATCCAAACTAAAGAATTTTAGTCTGAGAAGAACCAAACCGGAATCTGAAAGATGGCAATCTTTTTTAGCTCTTGTTCGACCACTCGATTGCGTCTTTACGCAAGTTGTGATAAATTCGTTGAACATTTCTAACTGAGATTGCGGAATGTTTGCATAATTAAAATCGTTCAATTAAAAGTAGAAGACAGTGAGCGGACGCCCATGTTTTTGTGAACAATTATATACTGTTTTAGCCAAAATTACTTTCTTTACACTGCGGTTACTAGCTCAGGCTTTTTAGGTGTATGCGATTTTCTTCTAAATGCAAGAAACAGTCTTATTTTTCTTAATTGGATGGTTGATAAACTCATTCCGGCATTGAATAAAATACAGGAAAAAATATTTAGTGGGTATGGGCTGTGCTCCATATCATTCTGTGCAGCTGGGAAAAGTTCCCAGTTTCTTACACAAAATAATTTGAGGTTTAATAAAGCAACTTCGACCATGGATACGTCTTAAACTACCCCCATACCACTGTCAATACAAAACTATTGAATTGACATTAAAAGTATGTTGTAATAAACTACTACAACTTTGCCACCTTTAATACAAAGATAGTAGGGACGCGAATTTAAACCTGGCAAATCGCTGTAAGCACTATGAAACCCTTATTTTGGCCGGTACAAAGAACATGCCATTAATTGAAAATATTCCTCCTTATCGCGTGGAACTGTGGGTCTCCCTGTGAATTGTGCGCAACGATTGATGTCTGGGAAAAACCGTTTGTATAGTGGCCCATATCAATTCTTAACCAATATATTCATATTTGATAAACTTTAAACGAATTCGGCAAAAAACACATTCCATTGGGGATTAATAAACACAATCACTACCTCAAGAATTGGTTACGAACAACAATTGTACTGCAGTTTGTACATTTACTGCCCATATTGATAATCAATTTGAATTTCTTATTAAAATCCACAAATCTTCATTACTTATTTATTGTTTTCGAGTGGACATAGATTGTGGCTAAAAGTACTAAAGAATTACTAATCGCTTTTGCTTTTAATTATTGCTTTGTCGAATTATGACCTCGCTGACTTGTTCAAGGTGTCAACAGGTCTGTACTATGAAATATAAACCTGAGGAAGATGAACTTTTTGGAACCCTATGTGACCTGTGTAACGAAGTCATATGCAAAAAACGTGGTCTACTATCTACTACCGAAGCACGTGCAATAGCTCTTGCTCAGAGAACAATAATATACTTTTGTCCGAATTGTAAGCAAGGAACAAATAATAATTATTCATCAATTATGAAGAAATTAACAGATTCATTGGGAAAATACAAATCCGAATCTCTAAAGAAGGACGAACAAATTACAAAGCTGAAAGGTCAACATAGAGAAAGAGTTGAAGAATTGGAAAATTATATAAATACTCTCTCCACGGAAAACACGGAGAAAGACAAACATATAAAACGACTTAACCGTTGGACACAGGACTTTGAAGGAGAAGTATCCGTGGCTAAAGAGGACTATCTCTCGAAGATGAAAGAACATAACTGAATTAGACAAGGAAATAATAACGCTTCGAAACCGTAATATGCAATTTCAAGAGGAAATAAAAAATATCGAGCAGTTGAAGGACACGCTTGAAAATAAGTTTGCAGATCTAACTGTTTCCAAGCAAAACATGTTGGTTACTATCGACACATTAGAAAAAACAACGAAGTGTATTTCGACGCATCGAAACGATTGCGACAAGAAATTGAAAATTTAATGGCATAAATTGAAAATTTAAAATATAGCGGGACAAGATTAAAGTCTCAAGGGCGAAACTCAAACAACTATTGAGAACACTTTAACTTCAACTCATACTCCGACTAGGCTCATCCAACAGCCAAGGAAATGACAAGTGCTTATTATCGGGGATAGCTCCATTAGAGGCTGCGGGTTGATTTTAAAAAAAAACTTCACAGTCAGAGTTTGACGTGAATTGTTAATGGAGTGAACCTGTTTTGTTCTCTGAAGCGGTGAAGTTATGTCAGTTGTTTTCGGGTTCGTTTGCTGCTGCGGACTGTATAATTACAAAGGATGATTTAGATACTCTCATTAAAATAAGCCAACTTACAAACCTTATTATAGTTGGCCCTCCTCTTAAGCCTGGGAGACCTATTCTTAATGATTTTATACAAAAGCAAAATTCATTTCTAACGTCATATCTTCGAGAATATAGTAACGTATCATTTATACCTCTTATAAACTTCGACTACAACCATCTCAATCTCAATTATGAAACATGCAATAAATTGCATTAAGGATATAAGCAGGATCGACATAGTTCGTAAGTATCAAAGGTTCCCCATCCGGACATCGACTAATCAGCTTAGGTCAACTTTTAGGACGGGAAACTTCCGGTGGAAGACTCGGCACCCCAACAGAGTCTACCAACTGACGTTACCTCTGCGGAAAGATTAACCTTTTACTATCAAAATGTTAGGGGCCTTCGTACAAAAACGACCGAAATATTGTTGGCTACTCGCAACAGCAACTATGACTGTAAAGTGTTTACGGAATATTGGTTATCTGGTGATATTTTGAGCTCTGAACTTTTTGACGACAACTATCAGGTGTTTCGTCAGGATAGAGATTATGATGCACTGAATTGTAAGAGAGGTGGTGGAACTGATTGCCTTTCTCTCCATTTTTGACTGTAGGCAGCTACAAATTAGTAGTAGCGTATCGTTTGAGGATCTATGGGTTCAAGTAAGGTTGCGGGACGAGACGCTCATAATTGGATCAGTTTATATCCCTCCTAACTCACCTCAACAAACATATCAGGATCTTGTGGACATTGTGGAGAATCTTCGAAATAACCACAATAATGCCAAATTCATCATATTCGGAGACTTTAACCTACCTGACATTACGTGGGAGCTTGACGAAGGACACCTGACGCCATCTGGAGGCAGCAGTTCCTCGGCGGAGATTTTAATTGATAATATTATTTTGAACTTAATCAAATGAATGATGTCACTAACTGCAGCGGCAGTGCCCAGTCTAGTATACTTTGCAGATCCTGATTAATCAAATCGACAGTGTTAGGAAGATCAGCAAGGGCTGACGGCAAATAAACCTGAAGATCGTCAGCATATTTGTGAAATTTACAGTACACTATCCGATATATAAGGTCACATATAAAAAGTATAAATAGAAGGGGGCCGAGGATAGATCCCTGTGGGACTCCCCTCACCACGTTCTTCCAATCAGAGATCACCACCCCACCAGTCTTAGGCAATTTCACAGATTGGCGTCTTCCAAACAAGTAACTCCTAAACCAGTTTATCTCCCTTATGTTATAATGTTGTAGTTTTGCTAGCAGGAGATTTAGGTCCAGACTATCAAAAGCCTTGGTCATGTCGATTAAAACAGATGGGCAACAAAAGGACTTGTCAAAAGCAGCAGATATATCGCTAGTAATCTTTAGTAGAGCTGTTACACAGCTATGATGTGGCCTGAAACCTGACTGCAATTTTGGGAGTATATTTCTCACAGAGAGGAATTGCACGACTTGAAATTTGACTACCTTTTCCAGGATTTTCGAGGCAGCAGGTAATATGCTTATAGGCCTCAGCTCACTAAGGTTCGATGGATTATTAACCTTGGGCAAAGGTGTAATAAGAGCCATCTTCCAGATAGCTGGAACAGTGCCAGACTGCAAAGAGAAATTTATTATATTAGCTAAAGGCTCTAAAATGCATGGTAAGCACGATCTCAACATTCTCACCGAGATCTGATCCACACCAATTGCATTGCTCTTAATACCCTTAATACATGCCAATATATCCCCCTCAGCCACCAAGGTAAAATTAAAAGGCTCCCACTCTGCGACAGAACTGAGAAAATAATTCAAAACCTCTGGATCAACACTGGTTTGAGGAACACTGTTTAAAAAATAATCATTGACCTCATTAGGGTTTATAAAATCACTCAAAAATTCTTTAGCTTCTTTAGGTTTTATGTTTAATTTTGACATTTTATCCCAAACATGCTTACTCTTATTGACACTAGTGCACCTATTAAATTCAATTGAGAAGAATGCCCTTTTTTCAGCTTTCACTGCTTGTGCCACATAGTTTCTTAACTGAAGGTAATATTGTTTACTTTCAAATGATTTTAAAGTTTTAAATTTAACAAATGCCTTATGCTTCAGTTCAATCATCTTTTTCAGGTTATAAGTAAGCCAATGAGGTTTTGATTTTCTCAGCTCAACTTTTTTGGTGGGGCAATAAATATCAAACAAGCACAGTAAACACTCATTAAAAATATGGACCTTTGTGTCAATATTACCAGAAACCTAGAGGTTATGCCAGTCTATAGCCCGTAACCCGGCCTGAAATTGCTCTGTATTTGTTATTTCTAAGTTTCTATATTCTATAACTTTATTAACAAGTTTTTGGCTTTTTAAAATTTATAGAGCAATAAACAGCCTCATGATCAGAGTGTATAGGCTCGCATGATAAAACTCCACTAGCAAGTACCAATTCGGGCCTATTTACATAAATCAGATCTATAAGAGAAACATTATTAGGCGTGAGTCGAGTTGGATCTCTAATTAATTGACTAAAATTAAAAGAATTAAAAATATCAGTAATAAATCCATAATCTGGACTGGTCTGACACAAGTAATTTATATTAAAATCGCCTGTACATATAGAAATGTCACAATTAACAGTCAATTCAGGCAGCATATCAGAAAGAAAATGCAAAGTTACATATGGGACAGATGGAGGACGATAAACAACACCGGCACGTATTTTATTGTGTTTAAAAGTCACCCATAGAAGATCAATTCCATTGTCCGTGTCTGGAGAAGTCACCAAACCGACATTAAGTCTTTTGGTAACATACATTGCTACACCTCCCCCTCTCCCAGATCTATCCTTCCTATATAAATTATAGTTCTCTATGGTATAGGACGCTGAGATCATATCTTTATTCAGCCATGTTTCGGAGATGGTAATGATGTCAAAATTTGATTGAGTAATGTAATCCCTTACATCGGAAAACTTATTACAGATTGACCAAGGGTTAAGGTGTGCAATCCTCAGGCCATTGCCATCGATGTTGAGATTTGATGTCCCTTCTGAGGAATGCTTGATGGAATGAGCATGTGTATCAGATGACAGCTCTATTTCTGGCGCCTGCGCTGCCCAGAGTGTGGAAATTTTTTTTCGGTCACCATTGACAGACTTGAACCGGTCACTGTTGCCTACATTGACACTTCGATACTTATCAACAATACATCCGTCAGGCCAAAAATCTGTTGACAGGTACTGCTTTTCCAGTTCCTCAGGTACTCCCAGTTTGAACGCTGAACTATTTGGGTTCTGAAATCTCGATGGCAGCCTATGACAGTGGTAGATATCAGCAAACTTGGGGTCCAGTACTGCCAGAACATCATCTGGTTTTGTTTGAACATCCAGATTCGACAAATAGATCCATGCCAGTTTCACTATTCTCTCACCAATATTTTTATTTGCCACCTTTAGCATAGCACGCTGTGGGCCAGAGCATATTCTACCATTAGCTCCAGGATCAGACTTACTTTCGGCTGATATTTTTGGTCTGGCTGCAGGCTGCAATGTACTCTCCGTTGTGGAATTAATTCCTACACTTTTATCTGGGGGTTGATGGCATACTCGATGGGTTGGTAAATTTTTCCTAGGTTGTTCTTCTTTAAGTGGTGATTTTGATGATGACGTTGTCAAAAAGCTTCCAAGATCTTTATTGGCACTCTTTATAGCTCCAACGACAGACTCCAATTTGTTCGACATATGTTCAGACTGTTCATTCAAGTATTTCTTTATAACAGTCGTGATATCCTCAGTTCTGTTTGATGCAGTGTCTGCGTAAGCAGTATTCTCAGTATTTTCCTTGGTCATTTTGTCAAGTTGAGCCACCTGTTTACTCGCATCCAGCTGTTCAGTTGCAACTACTTTCCTGTCTAATGATGCCACTTTGCTCTTGAGGTTATTCACCTCATTTTTAAGTGAATTTACCAGTTTAGGTAACGTTTTGAAATCCTCCAGGCAGTCAGGGCATAAATGGACTAATGTTCGGGTTTGGCTCGGTATCACCCTCACCTCTTGCGCCTGAGTCTTGTTGCAAGTCTGGCATATCACCCTATTGCACACATCGCATGGAAAGCCAAAAAGAGATGAATTAGTCTTATCTTCCTTAAATACGCAACACATATTGCATTTAAAACACTTGTTTGCCATGCTGCTGTAGGTTAGAGGTTAGGATAAATGTTGTTATAATTTTTCATAAAAGACAGATATCTTTCAGCGTTCCCTTTATTTCCTTCACCACACAACAAACCAGCAGTCACATAGCACCACAATGCGTTAATTAAAAGGGCCCATAGACACCACAACCAACTAAAAACTTTTCAGAAAAATAATGTAAACAATGCAATAATAGTCGCCGCGCCGGCCGCCGCCATCTTCCCTCAAGCAATCTGGTTTACAATCTGACTATGAGAGGTATTCTGAAGTTCGAAAGGAAAGTAAATGCCTCATTGATCTGTGCTACCTGATCTGCGTATCCAATACAGAACATACAATTCCATGAAATATTTATGGTCGTTTGTTAACTCCCTTAAGAAACATCAAGGAATTCCGAAAACCATGGAGTATAATGGAGTCACAAAAGATACACCTGAATCTATTGTAGAAGCTTTCGCCCAACACTTTGAATCATGCTATACTGATCATCCAAACAGCAGTGCGTCATTGGAACACCTTACTCACTTGGACGCTACACTTACATTTCATAGATTTATTGAAGAAGAGATTATGGATAAAATTAACTCGGTGGATGTTAACAAGGGCTCAGGACCGGACGGCTTACCTCCTGTTTTTGTAAAAGGATGTGCAGCATCGTTAGGAGGGCCTTTATGTGTTCTCTTTCAAAGGTCTTTTGCTGCAGCCTGTTTTCCGAAACAGTGGAAGTGGTCTAGTTTATTTCCCATTTTTAAATCAGGCTCGAAAACCGATATGGAAATTACAGAGAATTTCCTTGATATCCATATTACCCAAAATTTTTGAATCCATAATAACTGATGTTATGTTTCAAACATTGAAACAAGTGCTGGCTCCTGAACAACATGTTTTTTTTTAAAGGGCGGTCCACTACCACCAGTTTAGCTGTGTTTCAAGATTACCTGATTCATAATATAGAGAAGGGATCTCAAATTGATGTGATCTATACTGATATTTCTAAAGCATTTGATAGTGTTTGTCATACCCTGTCGTTGGAGAAGCTGAGAGCATATGGAATGGAAGGCTGTTACTTGAACTTTATTGGGTCCCACCTGACTGATCGGAGGCAATAAGTGGGCATCAGTGGTATAACATCCAGAGACATTGTGGTCAAGTCTGGAGTACCCCAAGGATCACACTTGGGCCCAATTTTATTCTTGCTTTTTATTAACGATATAACTTTCAATTTTAAGAGGTGCAAATGTCTTTTGTACGCGGAAGATCTTAAGTTCTTTTACGTCGTTAACTCTGCCAAGTTTTGTGAGGTGATCCAGTCCGAGATAAATGAGCTGGTCCTCTGGTGTAGGCGTGTAGGGGAAATTACCTAAACCTCAACGCAGACAAGTGTAAGATTGTGATATTTTATCGGCGTAGGGAACCGATACTTTTTGAGTACTTTTTGAGTGACAAAGGTCTTCAAAATGTTTCCAAAATATGCGACTTGGGAATTACCTTCGATCAGGAAGTATCATTTAATTAACACATTTCCAATATTATCCGTAAAAGTTATAGAATGCTGGACTTTTTGCGAAGAAGTTGTAACCACATATGTGATGTTTATGCCATAAAATGTCTCTACAACTCCCTTGTTCGCAGTATCTTAGAATACAACAGTGTAGTGTGGTCACCATTGTACCAGTGTCATCTAGAAGCAGTACAAAACAAATTTGTTAAATTTATTTTATATAAGCAAAGATTTCCATACGATAATTTAGCGTATAACAAACACTAGAATACAGCTGGTTGGAATAGACACTCTTGAAAATCGTTGAATGAATGCTATGGTGTTGTTCTTACATAAAATTGTTAATAGTAAAATAGACTGCGCCGAGTTACTAAACAATATTGACTTTCGCATTCCACAAAGACAGCTATTCCAAGAATGCCTCACCGAACTAACTACGGCTTTCAGAGCTGTGTTGGAAGATTGATTAGAAATTACAACTCATATTTCTCAGACTCCGACATTCGAGACTTGTAAGAAGAATATTTTAAACTCTTAATTTTAATTTAGGTTTAAGTACCTTTTTCTGTCATTTTATGTGAATTTGTTGCTTTTTGATTGTACCATTTAGAGAGAGATCTCTGTAGTGTATGTATATGTGAATAAATAAAATATTGACTCGCCATTATTTTCAGCAGTGAACATGACGAATTAATAGAAGCCAAATTTGAAGAGAAATATGAAGAGTCTGAAGAGATGGGAGAAGAAATGGAAGATATTTCTGAGTTACAGGTCCAATTGCAATAAATCAGTAAAATGCGTCTGTAATATCACTAATATAGCTATTAATAGTTAGCTTGTACTGTATGTATGGGTTTGGCATTAAAAATAGAGTATTTTCACAATATAAAGCAAACAGAGTACACGGTTTTTCCGCTTTATTTTTTTTAAATATTCTCTCGACAAGGTTAGCGTTTTAAAATCATCTGACTGCATATAAAAGTAAGGTATACTGAAAGAATAGTTTAGATTTAACAATAGATTGGCGGAAAGCATAGATATTTTCCATTGTTGGCAGGATTTCAATGTATTTTATTTTTACTTTATTTAAAACCCGTTAATATACGTTATATGCATTATTATTTATATTACTTCCGTGATAAAATTTAAAAATTATTCCTTTCTGATGCATTCAACGATTGGCTTCTGAAAAATACTAGTCCAGGCACGTTCACGTCGCAACTGTTAATAACTTTTAGAATTATTGATCTCAAGTGAGGAGCAATCGTGCACAACATGTCCTTTTTTATCATCGCACAACAAAAACGTCACTCATCCCCTCAATATTTTCAAATTCTGATTAAAACATATTGATCTAATTGTCAAGCAGTATTTATAAAGCAACTTTTAGTAAATGTAGGTAGAGCACTTTTGAAGTTATTTCATAAACTATTCTTGATGAAATCCGTTTTGGTTGATCCATGTGGATTTTTCACTATTTTTGTATTCGTATTATGATTGATGTTACTTAAAATGTTCATATTATTGTTATAATTATTACCCTTTATTTACCCTTTCCGTGTTATGGGGTCCTTTGGAATAACATTTCTAATGTGGCCGAATGAACTTCCAAACAAATCTCGCCGTCGAAAGCACGACAACTTTCTTAATGGTTTTGTAGAGGTTTTTAGAAGATTATATATAACTTAAACTGAAAGATTATATATATTTATTATATCGACAGCTTTCTTAATGGTTTTGTACAGGTTTTTAGAAGATTATATATAACTTAAACTAAAAGTTTATATATTTATTATATATGCATTCCAACCAGTCACAGTCTTGCTCATATATGGCTCATATTCAACATCCTTCTCCATGATTTACATATTCTGAATTTTCAAGACGTAAAATTTCTCAGTACCATTGCATTGCTTCGTCATTTTACCAATCTGCTCCAAACTGTTGCCACATTAGTTTTCAGCCCTTTTATTATACTTTTTGAAATTTTGTCAAAGCCATCATTCCTAAAGTTAATATGGCATTTTATAATTATTTTGTGATCTAAGCAAAGTAAAATGAAACTAAAACTGGGTCTATCATATAGTGCTAGAAGCTAATGAGGTTTTAGCACGGTTTAACCGATTATAGCTTGCATACTTAACACGCTTTACATGATTTCCTAGTTTTCGAGATACATTTTATTTGGGATCTAACACAGATAACTTGATTTTGAGTTCCTGAATGACTAAAATTCCCCTTCAAACACAAGCAAAACAGCTTTATATATATATTTTTTTATATCCTGTATGGTTACTGAGTACTTTTTACCGTTTGACAAAAAAAATACAATTTTGCATTTTTAAGTAATTATGCATTATATTTATGGAAAAGCATATTAAGGATCCTAAATTCTGCTATACCTCAAAACTGTTAGTTTTATATTTGGCAAAATTTTTGGAAATAAAAAATAAGTTTCGGGAACTCAAATTCAATCTTACCGTTAAAAGGGGTGAAGCCTACATTTTTTCAGAGAAATTTCAATTTTGCTTTACTTAGTGGTAAAGTAAAATTTGCAACATTTCCTCTAATTTTAAGTTACGCGGAATTATAAGGTACACGCTCTATATTTTCTGCTAAACTTATACAAACTATGATAGTAATCCTGATAATAATAGTTATTAGAATGGCCGAGAAACATTGTTTTAAATGTTTGGTGTTAAGTACTTTGCCTTGGTACTTGCTTTACTGAAAATTTTGTGATTTTGGTTGTTTTGTATATATAGAGTTGTTTGCCTGTATACGTTTTGGAAATTTTTTTAGTTTGAGATATATTTTGTAAAAAGTGGATTTAAAATAGCGGTGTTTACCTTAATTTTAGAAATTTTTATTAAAAAGAAATCTAGTGAAATAAAATCTCCTACAATATTTGTTGGGTTTTGTTACATTCATAGGATTTATTTTATTGCTGCTGCAACACCTTGACTTAGCCTCACGTTGCATAACCGCTTCTAAGTCTACGCAGCTTCTTAAAATAATAGAATAACCAAATGTTACTATGCAGCTTCTATAATAATTATAGGCTGCCATTGCTCGAAAAATAACATGAAATTAAATGTTCACGGGGACAGTACCTGTGACATTCCGTTTTGGGTCACTAACTATAAGTGAATTTCTAGTACGCCCCTGGTACTATTTCGGGTTTACGCTTCAGTTCGACATTTAGATCCGAAATTTAATTGAACGCATATTTATCTGGCGCCTTCGTCATAGTATCTGTCGTTCCGTATATTGTTGGTTCCGGGATGTGTGAATTCTGCGCTTCGTTTACATTTTTCAGACGCGAGACGACCCCTTCGTTCTCCGCCTGGTACTCATTTAAAAATCTGGTTTAATCCCAGATACCTTAGTAGGATTTTGTCGACCAACAACGTAGAAATGTCCGCATCGGCCTTTTCGATTTGCTCTCGTTAGTTTGAATGCCGTAGATGCAGGAATAACTCCCGGGGCGAGGTTTTTGGAATTGGCTTTGTCTAGTGTCGGCCGCCATTGAGGTACTTGGCTTTGTGTCGCGTAGTTAAGAGGTAAGTTTTCTTTATTAATCGCAGATGTTTTGCGTTTTTTGTGTCTATTAATTGCATTTTCGTATTATTTCGCTTTTCATCCATATCGGACTCGATTTATTAGTTTGATTGATCGGCGTGACGTTATCCTAATTAGAGATTAATTAAGGCTGAGGGTTTCTTTTTATTATTCGGATGACCTAGTTTATTATTTAATAATCATCAAAAATAACCGTTTTCGTTCATATCGGACTCGATTTAATAGCTTAATTAATCGACGTGACGTCAATTTGATTAGAGATTAATTAAGGCTTATAGATTTTGTATTCGGATGGCTTAATCATTTGTATTTACTCGCGGAGCTTCGCGTTTGATTCAGTTAATCGTTATCTTTCATTTCGGTCTCAATTTGTTAGCTTAATTGATCGGCATGATGTCCAATTAATTAGAGATTAATTAAAGCTTTTGGGCTTTTGTATTTGAATGAAATAGTCATTATTATTTATTCAGGAGGTTTTGCGATTAGCCAAATTAATAGTTTTATTTTATTTCCGATGATATGTAATGGTTTTTCGATAATTTAGTAGTTTAATTTATTTGACCTTTCCGTAGCGGTTTATCAAAGGCATCTATTGGTTACAGCCATAGGTTGTTACTAATGCCAAAAAAAACCGCTAATTTCATCGAATTTATTTTAGTACCGGAGTTTGAATTGATGCAATGGGGAATTATTGTTTTTATCTTTAATTTTAATAAATAATCTTGCAATTAGCTTCTAGTGACTCGTGTGGGTAGTCGATTTCAACTATTGATTAGACACAAAACCGGGAAATCGGTTGTTAATAGTTAGGTAATGCAGTTTTGTTTATTATTAGTTCTTGTTTCTAAGGGAAGCCATCAGATGGCGTTATTTAATGCAGATTACATATTTTCGTTCATTGTTATTTACCTTATTGAACTTTATTCTCGATTTATTAAAATAAAGGTAGAGGCACGCTATCTTTTTGATATTAATATTAGGAGGTCGTTCGGACCATTTTTTTGCCAAATTCGTCTAGTACGATGTACGTTTATTTAAGTATATTTTAGTTCTTTTGGTTCGTTATGTAGACCGTACTTGAACTTTTCTCTTGAATTATTAAAATTCAGGAAGGGTTAGGCTTTATATTTAATAATAATATTGCAAGGTCATTAAGACCATTTATTGGTCAAATTTGTTTAGTGTGATTTTTCATTAAAGTTTATTTTAGTGCTTTTTTGTTCATTATGTAGGTCATACTTGAACTCTTTTATCAATATGGTATGGATTTTATCTGTACGAGACTAGAAACAATCTATTTAATTACATTCATTCATCTTTTATTTTGTACTATTGCTGTTATTTACTGCTTTCAACGATTATGTACGTTTATTTTGCTGTGCCAGACTCGGTCCAAATTCTTGGACTGCTTATTTCCTCTTTCTAAAAGGCTGTAATGTTATTTTTAACTGATGATGTCGGCTTCCCTTGGGCGAACTGAACCTTTTTGTTTTCCGCATAACTGATATTAAGTTATAGTTGTAATATTTCGACTGCTCGAATATATTATTACGGTGGTGTTCTTTTTCTCATTTATTATTTGTTTTTGTTTTAACTTTTGGTTCATTTTTGAAATATGACTTAAAATAAAAAGGGGAATTCCAAATTTGAAAGTTTACTGAATTATTCTTTTGAAAGGAGAGTATATAATAGCAATCGATTTACATATTATTGTGACTCGTTACTAGAGAACGTTTCCATTCCTAGGGTCCTCCCACCAGGCGGGAACTTAGTAGTCCACCCACCTGGCTGAGATGCTGTAGTTTTGGCTTAGCGGAACTTTGTAGACCACTTACCTGGCGTAAGCGGACAGTTCATTTGACCAGCTAGACGTGTTGGACGTCGGAGGTTCGTCCACCCTGCTTGGTTCCGGAACAGGCCATCCGTGTTCACCTGACGGTGAAACTTCGGCGAAAGCTAAATGTTTAATATTTTTAGTTTTAAAGGACAGTTTTGAAATAACTGTCTCTTTTAAGTTAGCACCTTCATCCTTGTGAGGACTTGCGCCCATCTTATCTTTGCGGTTTACGTCATCACGAACCTGCGCGGTAGACAGATCTCAAAAGTTTTTATCCTCGGGAGCACTTGACTGGTGCTAATTCATTAATTACATTATTAACCCTTATCAACAAAGAGTTTTGGTCAACCACAGATAAACAATTTTATTAGTAGTTATAATATTAATTTCATAGTTAGTTGATTAGTTTTGAACTGCCTACAATTGTCGGTCGTATCTTAATTTATAGATAAATATTTTCGAATCACTCATTGCAATTTACAACTTTTATTATTCTTATTCTGAGCTATTCTTGGTGCCTATTTGTTCTTTTCCAATAAAGGACTAGTATTGTAACTGCAGCGTGTTTTATTTGGCTCAACAATTTACTTATCGTGACTGTGCCATTTTATTAGTGTTTTGGTGGTGACATTATTTTTAGCGCTTGTTACCGCCCAGGTTTACCTTGGGGAGCAGAGGTCTTGCAGCAGGTTTCACGAATAACGCGGGGATCTCCAGTTTGGTCCGTAACGAATTCGGTGGCGCCCAATGAACCATTCTCCGGTTAATTGAGCAGCTGGCAAAATTGCGCGCTCACTTTACAGCTTGCTACAAGGCCTTTAGTTCCGACCTGCCGGATAATTATTTTCGCGGTGGGTAACTGGTCGAATTCGGTAAGTATACACTAATACTAATCTCGATGGAACTCGTCATAGCTCCACGAGTATTGAACATCTTTTACTCTTTACAAAAAAAAATATTTTTTTATTTACATAAAAAGCGCGTCGCATACCGCCGCAGGCTAAACTTTAGTATTATTTTAACTGATATCGTGCGTGTCGTTATCAGTACTATCTGAAAAGAATAAGAATATCCTAAAAACATCATATATTTTTAGTATTGCGTGGTTATTATTACACTGCAAATTGAAACAACTTTGTTGATATAAAAAACTCATGACATGTTTACTGTCAGGGTACACTAGAAATTATCATACCTGATTATAGGTTGGTTCATTATACCATTGTTTAAGACAATGATTATACGTACCTCCTACCACTACAAACCTATTAGCATGGAAAGATGAGCCAAACGGTGAACAGTTTAAATTCAACTAACTCACCCAAAGTGTCTTCTAACACAGTTTTTGGCGTATTCTCGCCAAGTAATCGGCTTTTCAAAAAAAATTGATTTCGACAAAAAAAATTGTTTTTTTATTCCTGTTCATTTTCGATGAGTAAATTAAATTGTAGGGTTTACCTAGTTAGTAAGATATATTAAACTTAAATTTAATTCGCTCGCTCATGCCGCATTCCTTCAGTAGACACAGACTCGTGCAACACACTAGAGGGCTTTCCTAATCTGACTGACTACCTCGATAATCAGCTAATATTATCGATTAAAAAATTATAATCCCTTATCGCCATCTTGAGTGTGTGCTATTTAGGTATTTTGTTTTGGAATTATTCATTTCCCGATCTACCTCTTTTAACTTCCTGATGTAGGCCCTTCCAGTATCCCTCTGAATTTAGCTCCATCTTTCGCGAATATATGATGTTCTGGAAACTAATTATCGAGTCGTATTCATTGAACGTGTAGCCAGTGTTTCCTCACTTCAACCTTTTAAAAATATCTATAGTCTATTTAGAAATGTTTGACGGCATACGGCCTCAATTATACCGCACAGAGCAGGTGCAAAGAAACAGCGGAGGTTGAAAATGGCCAGAACTAATATTAAATTATTTCTTTATTACGTCATATTCTTCATTTCAATTGGCTTTGTATTACTATCATCATTCGTCTACAAAAAGTGCTATCCAAAGAGCGCTCAAATGAAATCGGCCTAGTAAAGAATAGAGCGCCAGACACCTATGCTGAAAGAGACACCTGAAGTAAGTAACGATTCTTCTAGAAACACACTTTCCCGAGTCAAGCATAACTGCCCAAGAAGACCTGGCACAAGAAGACGAGCCCATTGAAACCGCTCAGCGGCCTACAAAAAGAGTAAAAGTCTAGTCAACAAAATCTTTACAAAACACACAGTCAGATGGGCGATACATAGCTTTAAACCCTATAAATCCCCGGGAGGAGAAGGAATCTTTCCAGCCTTGTTAGAACAAAGTATAGAGCACCTACTACCACACATTCAATCAATCTTCACATCCAGCTTTGCATTGGGCTACATTCCCAAAAACTGGAGGAGAGTTAAGGTAGCGTTCATACCAAAGAGGAACCAAAATCTTACCGCCCCATTAGCTTAACCTCATTCCTTCTTAAAGCGATGGAAAAGATTATCGATAGGCAAGTCAGAAGCAAGTTCCTTTTGTTACACTGCATGCAAAACAATTCGCATACCAACCATCGAAATCTACCACTCATGCTCTTCAAACTCTCGTCCGCGATATACACACCGAACATATAACATACGCTTTTTGTTCGGTGATATAGAGAAGGCACTGGCTGAAAAAGAAGTGGCGCTGTGTGCATTTCTAGACATAGAGGGTGCATTTGAAAACACCTCACATGAATCAATTCAGCGCGCCACAACCCGCAGAGGAGTGGAACCAACAAAATGGATAAAATCCCTGCTAACCAGCCGTGAAGTCACGGCGACCATTGAAGAAACATCAGTCACAATCAAAGTAATAACAGGGGCTATGAAAACGTGCCCCACAACAGCTCTGGAAACCCTACTTGACCTCCCTCCGTTGCACATATGCATAAAAGGTCACTCAGCCACAAAAAATGAAGTCAGGAACCCTGACTGGTCACTTTAAAATTCTGAAGGACAGATAGAGGCGATGACCAAACCAACCGATACAATGGAAACAAAACTCCATTTTGATCGCTCCTTTGAAGTGGTAATTTAAGACCGCAATACTACAGGTGAAAGACTAAAACAACTAGAGAGGGATCACTTGTCTGGTACACAGATGGGTCAAAGATGAAAGAAGGAGTGGGATCCGGAGTTTACGGACCTTGGTGTCGAATCTTTGCACCTTTCGGAAACACTCCCACAATCTTTCAAGCAGAACTAAATGCTATCAATATAGCCATCTCTGAATGTGCCAAAAAAGGCCTAAAAGGTGCAAAGATCTATATCCTATCAGATAGTCAAGCAGCCTTAAAAGCGTTAGCATCTAGCAGATACAAACCCCGGCTAGTGTGGGGTTGTCGGATGGCAGCAGATCAACTGGCAAACAGAAAGGGACACACCCTAATATGAGTACCAGGGCACGAGAGTGTGGAAGGAAACGAAGCCGATGACCAGCTCGCACGGAATGGTGCACAGTCTGGCTTTCGCCTGCCTGGATCATTCTGTGGCATCACTAGAGGAGACGTAATGAATGAACTCAGAAATTGGGAAAAAAAGGCGGAAAGAGACACATTGGGCCAATGCACGTGGGCAGACAGGCCAAAAGATTCATCTCTCACTCGCCTAACTACACAAAAAAGCTTCTCAAGCCACAAAGAAAAATGATACAAAACTGGTCGTAGACCTTCTCGCTGGACATGGCCCCTGGAGGTACCACCTCAAGAAAATGGAGAAAACAACTAACTAACATTGCAGATTCTGCCAAACTATGGCTGAAACGTCAGAGCACTTACTCTGCGAATGTCAGGCACTGGCTCGCCAAAGTTTGAGACATCTCGAAAATGCCCTTGTGGCACGTGGAGATCTACAAAAGCTCCAAATCAAAATATTCTGAGGTTCTCGAAAGAGAATTTTTGTGTAAAATAGAAGGGTATAAAGAAAAGAACAAGGGTGGTTCTACGTGTTGAAGGGCAAATCTTGACGAGCGACCCCTCTACCTACCATACTATACCATTACTATTTTGACTATTATTATTAAGAAATCACGTCCTCAAAAGTTGAGCGATTTTTCTTTATGAAATAATTCGTGGTTCTGAAAAAAACCGATATTGAATTAATTATGCTTTGAAAAAAAGAGCTACACCGTTTTAGATTTCGAGGTCATCTGTAACGGAATATATGTTTAGGCAATGCTTGAATGCTTCCTTGGCTCGACGCCGTGTTTCTTACAACGGTTGTCACGTGTTTTGAACTGGCCAATGAAAAAAAACCGTTGAATTCTAAATGGGTAGAATATATAGTTCTGAAAAATTTCGTATCATCTGGTGTTAAAACGTCGGCACGGTGAGTCGTAGTAATTTTTGATCTTAAAATATCTTATTCATTCTGCATATTTTTCCATAATCCTTTCATACTTTAAATATATAATTAAAAATTGTTTCCAATTCAGTTAGATATATTTGGCTTTTGTATTGCATTTTTAAGTAATTGCGATTTCAACAATTCTAAATTTTTTTGGTGACCTTAAGGTTAAATACCGATTTTTTTGGTGAATAGTTGCGTTTCTTATTGATCAAATTCGTGTAATTTGATAATGGTTTAATCCAAATTTGTCGAGAGCGGAATTATTTCATCGTTTTAAACGGTCACACACATTATTTAGATATTTTCTTTTAGATTTGACGATATTGTTGGGAGGATTCGCAGAGCAGATTTTATCTTTTCCTGTAAGAGGTAGTAAATTGAATTTGTAGTAGAATTTCTCTGGGTTTTTCGTAGCAATATTGTTAGGTATAGTAAATTTTCAGACCTAATTCATTACTTTTTCAGTTTATTTGTAGCTTTAAACTATAATTATTATTGCTTATCGTGTCAACGTTTGATCCATGATGTATCTGTATTGATTTGCTTATTAAAGAGGTTAAGCACGTGTAAAATTACCTGGTTGATTTTTTCTTTATCTATAAACACAGTTCCTATCTCAAAGCGAGATAGTAATTATCTTATATTTATCTTTGATTAATTGAGACGTAATTTACGTCCAATTATTGTTTATGTGCCAAGGGCCATCTTAATAAATTAAGTACCTATTTGGAGTCATTAGACTTGTTTAAGAGAGGTTATACCTCGTTTTTCCTTTTTTTTTATTAAAGTCTAGTGATTTTCTATTTGAAGTTGCCGAGAGCCACTGTTGGACAAGTTCCATAATTTTCTTTTAAATTTCTAATTTCAATCATCATTTCCTTTGAATTTCATATCTCTAATTAAGGAAACGAAATACCTTGAGTAGCAGTAATTATTCATAGTGTCATTTATTCATAATTATTTATAATTTTTGCTGAACTTAAATTGTAATTTAAGTACTGATTATGTAACCAGTGAATTTTCAAGTTGTTGGTTAAAACCTTGTATATCAAGCTGAGGTCCATAGGATACTCTTTCGTATAATTATAATTAGCAGTGTACACCGGTCTAAGACACCCAATTCTTTTTTTCATGTAAACGTTCAACGTTCCTACAAGACAACAGTCACACAGATCATTGTGGTGACAGGCGATCCGATAGCAGGCACGTGCAGACAGCTGGGAACCATTCCTGGAATGACTGGTAAGCCCTGGACGCGATTTTACTAAACATACTTAACGCCAGCACAAGACACGCCCACCGTAATACGTCAGCTTTAAAAATCTCCTATATAGTCGGCGCCAGCACATCGCACTAAATATACTGCGCTCCAGCAGAGGACTTGGTGTCATCTTGGCTAGCAGAAAGCAGATGTGGAGAAGTTTGGCTCAAGTGAGAATGCGAGGCAATGGTTTCGACACTCGTCCCTTGAAAGTGTTTGGTATTTATTTTCTTTTGGATTAATTCGCTTTTTGACATGCCTTGGGTTAGTTTTTGTTGGTTGCGTCCCGCAGCCAGCGAAGTGAGTGGAGAGCATTGCATGAAGTAAAAATTCTTTGCATTTCGAAAATAGGTGAAAAATACTAGAATATACCTGACGTATACGCGATTTTACAAAATTAACTTCACGCTAGCACAAGAGACGTCCATCCTAATACATCAGGTATATTATAGTCTATTTCACCTATTTTCGAAATGCAATTTTTTTTTTACATTTTCTCTTCATGTAATGTCCTCCACTCGCTTCGCTGGCTGCGGGACGCAACCAACAAAAACTAACCCAAGCTAAGCCAATGCATGTCAAAAAACTAACTAACCCAAAAAAAAATAAATACACAAAAATACGCATTCTCACTTGAGCCAAACTTCTATACATCTGCTTCCACCAAGCCCTGTGCTGGAGCGCAGTATATTTAGTGCGATGTGCTGGCGCCGAATATATCGGAGATTTTTAAAGCTGACGTATTACGGTGGGCGTATCTTGTGCTGGCGTTAAGTATATTTAGTAAGATCGCGCCCGGGACACGCCTATAGCTAGAAGCTTAGGTACAGGCAGTTGGAGTTTCCAGAGGAGGTCCCAAACGATCACGTGGTTTGCGGATAATAAGAACAGTTGGGAACGTAGGTAACGCGTTACTTATATGAAAGAATTGCAAAGACCTAGATTTTATTTATTTTAAATTTGTCAAACACCAAAGCTAATTTCAATTTCATAATTTTGGTAAATCAAATTCTCAGTGATCAATTGCATTTGTAATCTAGTTTTAAGTCAATTTTCATCTTATGTTCATAAGTGCAGTGCACATGGTACCATAAGTTGTAATTTAACCATATAGTTAATATATAGTTGTTTTTTATTTACCTTTTTTGATTTATCGTAAGTGGCGCCATATAAATTTTAAATCACCAAAGGAAATCGTTCAATCCACGCCTTCAAATGAAGTAAATAAATTAACTTTTGCTCTATTCTTGCAAATTGGTGAATGAGCCAAATAATAAGTTATAAGTACGACTGAGCTAGAAATTCATCACAAAGTGGGCAACACTATTTAGTTACAAAGTAGCGTCCAACTAATTAATTAAAATAATTAAATACCTTTTAGTTATACATCATCGATCAGTTGGTTGTACGTTTCTTCCATAAGGTTGTTTATATCCAATATTATTTATTGCTTCTTTACTACATGAGTCACATTTGCTCATCACTGTAATATATTTTTCCGGAATAAATGCCATCATATTCTTCAAAAACATGAGGAAATGACCTCATGACAATCTTTAGCAGATTTTGATTAGTCAGTAAACCACCATTTAGAAATCCTCTATCACTGTGTTATTATCAGTCTATGTCCTTTGCCCGAATGCATATTTAACCTGTTGACAACCCTTCGACAAATGCCTGGTGATGGCTATAAATAGTCTGAGGTGATGGCTTCAAATAGTTTGATCCTCTCACATCCAACCGAATGTCCTTCATTGATTCATGTTTCATCCAAGTAAAAAGCGTTTTGCCCGAATGCATTTTTAACCTGTTGACAACCCTTCGACAAATGTCTGGTGATGGCTTCAAATAGTTTAATCCTCTCACATCCTTTGAACCGAATGTTCTTCATTGATTCATATTTCATCCAAGTAAAAAAGCGTTTTGCTCTCACATCTGCATTTTCGAATATCTCTCAAATACGGTCTTCTCCAACACACCATTTCTGCTCTGTCGATTAGTAGCGATTTTTGCTTTTGCTTCTACCATGTTACATTCATTTTGTATAATAAGTTTCCATAGGGTGGCTCTATTTATCTCGTCTTCTTAAAACTTTGTCTATGGTTGGTGTATCTTTGTTAAAATAATGACACTGCACATCTTCATCAAAATGTAGTGATTTCCTCCCTGCAGATTTTTTAAGAGAGATTAAACTACTTGTGTCTTTTCTTTGACCAAGGAATGACTTGGGGACCGCATCTTAGCAAGGTCACTCAGAAAGCAAGAATTGCACTGGGCAGATGCAGGCGACTATGCGGGAGAAACTGGGGTTTGAGCCCCCAATTGAATCTCTGGTTGTACAAAATGGTGGTAAGGCCCCTGCTAACCGATGGCTCTATAGCCTCGGGCATAAAGGCCATGCAAACAGCTGCAATTAGGAGACTAGAAGGCATACAAATACAAAGGCTGACATCTCCGTGCGTCTCGGGGGCTATGAGAACAACCCCAAATGCAGCACTGGAAGTCCTGCTAAATCTACCTCCATGACATATCCTCATACAGGGGAACGTAAGAATGGTGCAATACCGGCTCAAGCAAGGCAACAAGTCCATCATTGAATGGGAAAGGCCCACAAGCTGGGAAGTAGAGGACAATGAGGTGATCACGTATCTCTTCGAAATGCCTTCAGACGAAACAACCCCCTCCTATGGGTTTGATATACCTTTCTCAGGAAGCAATTGCACACAGAGAAGAATGGGGGGGCGGTCTCCTATAAAAGCGGACCAAGCATGGTATACCGACGGCTCTAAGTAGAGTAAAAGGGAGGGAGCCGTGGCCCATGGACCAAGGTCAAATATCTCTATAAATACGGGCAGACAAGCCACAGGGTTCCAAACAGAGGTCGCGGAATTCAATACTGTGCCATTGAGATAGAGAAATTGAACATTAGAAAAAGGAGGGTAGTCATATACTCCGATAGCCAGGCCGCCTTAAAAGCAATTATGCACACAAGGTCAGATCTAGACTACTTAAAGACTGCATAAGTGCCCTTGAAGAGGTCGGTCGTAACAATAAGCTCACCATTGCATGCGTTCCGGGACATGAAGGCCATCAAGGCAACGAAGAAGCCGACAAACTTGCAAGTAAGGTTACGTTGGGATCTGAGCCCTACTGCGGGATAGCAGGAAGTCTTCAAAACAGCAGTTAAAAGCTGGTTAGATAAACAATCTCTAAATTGGTGGTTACAAACACCGGGGAAATTACAGGCCAAACAGTTCATAAAACACGGCTCCCCAAAATTCACGGCAGATCTACTTAAGAGGAGTCGCAAGACGATAAGAATATTAGTGGGTCAGCTGACGGGCATTGTAGAATGAACAGACACATGGAAACGATGAACCTGGCAGATAAAAGCCGCTGCAAGTTCTGTCAGGAGGAAGAGGAAACTCTAAAACACGTGTGGTGCGAGTGTAAGAGTCTGCAGGCTCAGGTATGCAAGGCTAGGAGAGACCAAACCAGGACCTGCAAGGTACATGGAGGAGCCGGTACTCCATTTGTGGAGTCTGATTAGGAAGACCAGACTGGATAAGGTTCTCTAAGCATGGTTCGAAGTGCTACAATAAACCTGCATAGGTTGCAGTGGCAGAGGCGGGTACCAGCGCCAACTCCCTTCAATTCTATTCTATATTTTCTTTCTCTAAGAAATCGATAAATTGTACTTTCACTCACTAACTTCTGTCATATTGGCACATCACGTACATTCAAAACAAGGCTTTTTGCTTTTAATATAAAATACATATACTTTTACAACTACTTGGAACAAAATTTGACGTCATTTTTCAGAAACACAATGCAGAAAGTCGAACACAAGATTGAATGTAATTACTTTCATATACAGCTTATACTTATATCTACACAGATTACTTTATCTCTGAAGCAATACAAATATTGTATGTCAGTGTCAAATGGCCCTTTTATACTTGAATATTACGACGGGTAGGTAACTTTTGGTAACTCCTATGGTTAACTGCGTTTTTATGATCTTTGCACACTGCCCTGTGTGGTATAATTGAGGTTGTGTGCTGTCAAGCATTTCCGAATAGACTATAGAGCACGTCCTGAGCATCATGCCTAATTTACCAATCTGATTTATATTCAGAATTTTACATAAAAATATGGACAGGAGTTACATTGGTGTTGTCCTATTAACTTCGTGCTTGATCAACTCCTATATTTTGCTTTAGAAAATTTGATGAATACCTATTTGTATCATGTGGTTTGGTCTCAAACTAGTATTAAAATTTTAATGTAATGCTATTTTTGTTAATTAGCATTAGTAGTTGACAAACTTACTAAGAGACTCAGTTCGCGAGTCGCTCCCGACTCAGAGAGGCAAGCTAACCGTTACTTAAGATAATGGGGTTAAAATATTATATTATCAAAATAAAAGTACATAACATTCAAGAATTATTATTTATTTTCTTTTAAATACGCACATTTACCTGCTATAATGTATCAACTATGGTAGAATGTAAATGAGTCTAAATAGTTACAAATATTTAACAAGGGAAACATCCAATAAATACAATTAATTTGAGTGGAATGAGATATTTTTACAATAAGTATTTCGTTGAAAATAGTCATATATTTAAATAACATTATGCCGAGAAGTTATAGGTAGCACCAAAAATTAAGACCACTTAATGCTGTAAGATTCGTAATCAAGATATTTATTGAGATAATATATCAGAATTTCTGGTCCTACCTACGGTAGTACTTACAACTTTATGTTAATTATAGTTTGGCCTTTCAAACCGCCAAAATGACTATGACCTGAAGGTTTACCTCATACGTTTGAATGATCATACTATAAATAGTAATAACTAACAAGACAGATAGATAGGTGTACGTGAAGTTAGCAAGGCGCATATTCACCATTAATTCATTTAAACCATTAAAAATAAATCGATAACAAATATAAGCAAAAATAATTAATCGTTTTTAAATTTTAGTTCAGCCTCGATTCATAAAAATACAGAAATTATCACTAAATTGAGATTATATAAAAATAAGGACGACAGTATTCTACACAACAAAAATTACTGATGTTATTTTTTCAAATCTTGATAGTAGAAACTTCCTCTTTACAGAAATATAACGGAATAATTCGGAACAAAACGGTTTCCATTTCGCTATCGGTCTTAATATATGGTAATCCTTAATTGCCGGTCTTAATGAGAAAACTAATATTTTCATCCGGTTTGACCAGAAGTTAGGATATATCTATAGTTCATTAGAAAGAAAGACATGAAAAATTTAAAATACAAGCCATTTTGTTTCAAATTAAATCATATAGTTTTTAATCGATAAATGTCTACCTAAATTTGAAACCTTATACAGGACGCTTTTAGAAAATTTAGCTCCTTGGGCCTATCGCTACAATTATGAGACAGGTAAAAGCTCCGTGTACAATCCAACATTACATAAAGTGCTGTGTTTCTGATTTGACAACTTGAAAATGTTCGTATTGAATGTATTTTATCAATAACGCATTTTTTATATTTTAATACAGATTTATATACAAATGACATCAATTTTTCTATAGCGCTAGGTCTCGACTACTTATAGGTACTAAAAACAGCAAATATTTTTCTAAAAAAAAGACTGCGGTAAAAAGCGTTTTCAGTTTTAAAAAATTAAATCCTTTTCTGCTCATCTACTGCTAGAAATTATTAAAACGATTAGAAAAATATTCTAACGCAGAATATGTAAAGAATAAAAGGCAAGGAACTTGCTTATGAGACCAAGAAATTAAATCCTTTAATAATAACTGTAACCGCTTATTAAATATTAAAAATTTGCTTACTATTACCTGTCGCTATTTATAATACACCGCAAACTAAGCTTATATTATATAATTACAAGTAGGGAGCAACAAATGAATCTAGGGAACCAAATCAGAGGAAATACTAGAAAATTCACCTAAAATAATTTGTATATTAAGCCCATTTTTCAACAAATTAAGTTCCAAAATATCTAAATTCCTTCCAAATAAACAACATTATCGGTATAATATCTGGAATAGATTATCAAACATTGTAACATGATTTCTTACATGATATATTCTGTTAAAAATACAAATATTACATTTATTTGTCGCTAAGTGTAAAGCTAGTATTGAGTGATCAAAAACATCTAGATATGATTAAAGCTAATACATACAATAGGTAATTATTTCGAAATATTTCCTTAATCGATAGTACAGTTTCATTGCCGTGATGAAAACTAGTAATAAAAATAAAAACAAAATTATAATCTAGTTAATACCTGTTACTCTTCACTACAAGTTTCCAGCAATGGTATTTTTAAATAATGGTCCAAATTTGAGTTAATAAACGTTTAAGCTTCTGAGCAACTTGGACCATTTTTGCTCAAGCAAATTATAATCTCAATATTTTAAAGCGTCTAGCTGTAAAAAGTGCAATTTTGTAAACTTAGGTCGCTAATAGTTGAGCAAGCAATTACCAAACGCCGGTAAGTTGGGGGCTATTTTTATTTCGTTACGCCACACATCTTTTTAGAAATACCCTTTCAAATTAAGGATTATATAGGTACTCGTAGATCCTTCACTCAAACTCACTCCTAAAAAGATGCTTGATCAAACAAATGTCATTCACATTACAATAATATGCGCGAGTGGATGATGTTACCACAACAAGCGCTTTCCAAAATTTTGCCTATACTGATTAATAATACTGACAATAGCATCATCACTCTCGGCATTTCTTATGTATGTCTGGCTGTATGCCACGATATATAACGCT
Organism: Pissodes strobi; assembly: GCA_016904865.1. Lineage (NCBI taxonomy): Eukaryota > Metazoa > Arthropoda > Insecta > Coleoptera > Curculionidae > Pissodes > Pissodes strobi. Next base: position 25,342 of record MU189384.1, on the reverse strand, counting down.
CGATTTCAAATCCCATCCATCGAATAGCTGCTGCTTTCTCTATGCTATTTCTGACATAAAGAATCCATATGGAATAGCATAAATGAAAAAAGTAAATTCGGTATTGACAGCTAAATTACAGATATTCAAGATGAGTTAAATCAAACATATTTAGATCTTCAATCAATTTCTGATTATTTTAATATTTATTGTATAAATCTATACAGGGTATATTCAAGTATAATGATAAAAAAGAAGTATTTAGTGGATCTCTACCTGACTCCGACTTGGTAACTTATTCTTGGAATTATAATAGTGAATTGTTTGTAAAGCGGTACTATCTCTCTAATCTCAGTCATTCCCTGCTCCTTTTACCTGCCAATATATTTGCTTCTATGTTATCAATTTTGAATAAATTATCGTGGCAAACATGACTTCAAAGATAGTAAGTTACTTACTCAGCTCTAGATGGTCTCGTAGTTTCCTATTAAAAATTCTCAGATCTCTCTTCGATTATGAGCAGAGCATTTGATAGGATCAATCATATAACAAAATTAAAAAGGTCAGCATATGGTTCAACTCATGTGTGTGACGTGTATCGATTCGACGAATGTGTGTGAGCATAATGGCTATCATAAATGTACTGATAAATAGCATACTTGTCGCCACCCCGATGTTCCTTCTTCGTGGTCTCCATTGACTTATCAGTTCCAACTTTCCATTATATGCCCCAAGTAATACATTTTCTGATCTTCATGGTACTGATTTCTTAGCTTTTCTTCATCCTGTTCATGACCTCCGGATTAGTGGTTTGAATATTTCCAACTTTCCATTTTATGCCCCAAGTAATACATTTTTTGATCTTCATGGTACTGATTTCTTAGCTTTTCTTCATCCTGTTCATGACCTCCGGATTAGTGGTTGGATCCTCAGACTGCGTGTATGGTAAACTCACACTTCAAAAGCTTAAATTCTTATCAATATAGCATCAGAGAGTAAGTTACTACATCAGCTCTAAATGTCTAGTAACTTTTCTCAAATCTCTCATTTGATGCAATCAATCGTATACCAAAATAAGAAAGAATGATGATTAAGGTCAGCATAAGGGTCATCTCATGTGAGTGTGTCGTATTCGTTCGATGAATGTGTGCCAGCATGGTGGTTATCATTATTTTAGTGGCAGCCGCTATAAATAGCATACTTGTCGGTACCGCGATGTTGTCCTTCTTCTTCTTTAATTTTCCCTCAAACTTTCCATTACAAACCACAAGTCAGATTGGCCTTCTTGATGCTGATTTCTTTGTTTTTCTTCAACCTGTTCCTGACCTCTGGATAGTGGCTCGATCCGAGCAACTTATCCTCATGACACGTGTATGGTAAACCCACATTTCAAAAGCTTCAATTCTTCTCAATATAGTATCAGAGAGTAAATTACTACATCTCTAAATGGTCTCGTAACTTCCTATTAACAATTCTCCAATCTCTCTTCGATTATGAGCAAGGCATTTGATAGTGTCAATCATATAACAAAATTAGAAAGGTCAACATATGGTTCAACTCATGTGAGTGTGGCGTATCCATTCGACGAATGTATGTGAGCATAGTGGCTATCATAAATATACTGACAGCAGCTATAAATAGCATATTGTCGCCTGCCCTTCTTCGTGCCTTTGTTTTCCTTTAATTTTCCCTCGACTTATCAGATGTTTTGAATATTTCCAACTTTCCATTACATGCCCCAAGTAAGGCATTTTTTGATCTTCGTGGTGCTGAATTTCATTATTTTTCTCCATCCTGTTTATGACCTCTGAATTAGTGGCTCGATCGCAAGGATGCGTGTATGATAACCCCACACTTGAAAAGCTTCAATTCTTCTTAATATAGTATCAGAAAGTAAGTTACTGCATCAGCTCTAAATGCCTTGTAACTTTCTCAAACCTCTCTTCGCTTATGAGCAGAACATTTGATGCGATCAATCATATACCAAAATAAGAAAGAATGATCATTAGAAGGCCCGCATAAGGCTCATCTCATGTGAGCGTGCCGTATTCGTTCGAGAAATGTATGAGCATGGTCGTTATCATTATATTACTGGCAGCCGCTATAATTATCACATTTGTCGACACCGCAATGTTGTCCTTCTTCGGGTTCCTCTTGTCCTTTAATTTTCCCTGCAACTTTCCATTGCATACTCCAAGTAAGACTAGTCTTCTTGATGCTGAGTTTTTTGTTTTTCTCAGAATGTGTCTCTGTTCAAAGCTTCAATCAATATAGTATCAGTCAGAGTCCAAAACTACACATCATATAAAAATATGCTCGTTCTCACATCGACATTTAAATCTTCGATTCGGGAATTTCCTTTCTACCGAATAGTCCCATATTTAAATTTCTTGGCTCTTTCCAATATTCAATGATTCTTAGTTCTGCATAAGCTATTGGCTACTTACTTACTCACAGTATTGCGTAGTAACCTAGTACCACTTAAACGGGCAGGAGTTGGAGCCCCTCAATGGTATATTCCACTAGTAGAGTGTCCTATTTTATCCTCATCCTCATCCATACCATGTAGAATCTTGATATATTTCGTCCAAATAAACTGGACAATAATAGTAACAAATCTGCTTACATCTTCAGTTATATCGTCGCCTACTCTCAGATTTGCTCTGATCAAACTACTAATTCAACTCATTTCTCTCCTAGGTTCAAGGTTTCAGTTGGAACTTCGACAGGACCTGGGGAAGAGACGTCTATACTAGATTTTGCTTTTAGATTGTTTTATAAGCGTTTGAGGTTACCGATACTGTAACGCAATATATTGCTCCTAACGCCTTCAGTTTATTTAAGGTCTACTTACTGTAAACATTGTATAGATGTAACACGGATAAACCTCCATATATCGTGTGCATGTGAAAAGTTGGTCTCTTTTGTTGTGAATAAAGGTGTAGATTCTGACCCTACTTTCCAAAAGTGATGAATGATCTGAGCTGTCACACTTCCGATCTATATCGGGATTGTTATGCCTTGTCAAAATACTTGACTCTATATCTACAGTCACAGATAATATCATCCTGTCATCAAATCTGACAAGATACTGTAGCTATATCAGTACAGTTCTAGATGCTTCAACTTTATGAAAGCATTTGATGAAGCTGACTTAATTTTGGTAGGGAAGCTGATATATAGCTGATTTAAGCTGATCCTTCATTATCATGGAAACTAACCAAGGATGCACCGTGTTAAATTTAGGGACTGTCTAAAGATCTAATGGTACACTATGGGCGTTCCTTAACGATCTCACTCTGACCAATACTGTTCCTGTTATATTTAAATGATCTGTCGTACGTCTTTGATGATTGTATATCGCAGAATTCTTGATAATGTTGATTGAGAATGGTTATAGGATAAAACTGATAAGCTGTATCATACTTAATGCCTCAAAAAGCAGTGTCATAACTTTTTTCTGGAGGAATATGCAGAATATACATTACACATATTCCTTCAACGATATCCCGTCGCCTCTAGTGACTTATTACTTAACGATCTTCGGCGTAATATTTGACACTAAGTTATGTTTTATTCGTCTAAGTAAATTTAAGATGGTATATCTTCACTAGTACCAAAATATACTACCATTGAAAGCATGCTGTCTCACAATTGACAAATTTGCATTAAAGATGGCTAATTTGTCAGTTACAATAATTAATCTCAAACGGCTATACTTGCAATGGAGCCATTCACCTTTTAACGTTTGGTATTTCGCTTCTTCTAATCTGCGACTGTTTACAAAATACACTAGAATTAACACACTATTGGAAAAAAATACAATCTGTATAGATCTTCGTTATTTGCCACATAATAATTCTGCAAGAAAAACAGATTTCTTGGCTTCACCGAGTGCCTTTATGAAAAATTAATTATACAAAAATAAGGAAGTAATATAAGAAAGTTTTTATTTCCAATTAAATTTAGCAAACTCGGGTCAAAAAGGTATGGTTTCTCTTATTGGCAACACTTAACTTGATTTTAACAGGGTTTCAATAAAGGAGTGACCCTTTGCAGTAACGACATCGCGGATCCGATTTGCATTTGGGTCCATGACACAATAAGAGCTGACTTTATATATTACTGCCATTTCCCGACGTTAGTTAAGTTCAAATACCAGCTTTATCGACTAGTTTGCATGGATGTGTGTCCGCAAATGCCAAATGCATGCATTTTGGGTACGCCTTGCATTGCAGTTTTGGCCAGCTCCTGCTGGTTTTGCTGCCGGAGTGAGCGGAGGGCAATGCGTGGTGTTTTAATATTTGAAGACTCCCTTAACTAATGACCTCATAGATATAATACATCTAAAGAAGTAACCACCTCATAAACAAACTGATCATAGTAATACTTATATAATAATCTTTTTCAAATAGCTTGCTTTTAATAAACACCTGATGACGTCATGGGTCTAAATGCAACCAGAATTTGTATATGTTATTAGTGAGAAGGGTCACTCGTTTCAATAATAATTACAACAGACAAATAATGGAGTATTTCAAATCATTTTATTTAAATTTTAAAATCACAATTAAAACAAATGAAAATATTTTATGTGCACTTACATAAGCTAAATAGACCTGTAAACAAAAACTCTCCAATACTTGATATGGAAATTAAAAATTAAAAATACCACAGATAAAAATTGAAAGACCTAAAAAGCTATACAATATTTTAATATATAATTGGTTCCTAAACACTGCTGTACAGGCTACTTGCGTCCAGTAGCCTAAAATCTAAAATTAAATTTATACACGGACGAAAAACTTAAAACTTATCGCAGTAAAGATTTCCCGTCGGTTGAGAATACAATTCACATAATTTTAAATTTATTACTATTAATATTAGAACAAACAGAGGAAATCATCAAATGTTGCAAACAGATGATGTTTAGTTACTTTCCTCTACACTACGTATCGTATTCTCAAACAAACAGAAAACTTCAAAAGCGTCCCATATTATTTTATGTTGACTAGGCGAAGGGGTGATTTGATTTCATTATTTAACTGCCTAACTCAAAACCTGGCATAGATTCCCTCACCACTTTGCTTGGCCGCGCATATCTGCAATTTAAAACGTCGACGATCTTATTTTAAATCTAAAAAACAGAGAGTAGATTGTAGTGATTATGGTATATAAGCAGCAAAATGATTTGGGTTAGTAGATTGCCGTGCAAAAATAGCGTTTCCAGCTGTTAAGCGTTTTTTTT
>MU189384.1:0-20105 GCA_016904865.1 Pissodes strobi | reverse complement strand
AGATTGCCGTGCAAAAATAGCGTTTCCAGCTGTTAAGCGTTTTTTTTCCAACACCATGCATAGCTTGATATAATGGATCGTTATATTAGCAGAACTGATTACTTCCAAAAATACTGACTAAAATAGAACCTATAGTAAAGTGCACTAAATCTAGCCTATTTGGCCAACAAAATCAGCATTGCTCGATATAATGGACCGATGCAGTAGCAGAATTGACTACTTACAAAAATGCTGACTAAAATAGAATCTATAGTAAAGTGCACTAAATCTAGCCTATTTTGGCCTAAAAAATCTGCGAGTACCCTAGGTCTACGGTTTTGAAGACACTTGGCATAGTAAATCTCGATAACGACTTGTGCTTAAAGAGGTCAGGAAAATGTCGTTGATGTCAATCTCTGATGCTAATGATTAAAGTTCGTTTCAAATATACAGATAGTAACAAAAATCAATGGTTGATATTAAGGTTACAAACTGCTTTACACACAATGGATTTTATTATATCTACCGGAAATCGATATACCAGTGTCGTGTCTATAGGCCAGTTATTTAAATTAATAAAATACTTAGCAGTATTTTAAGTGTTAGTAATGGAAAACGGAATTTCTTTAATCTTTATATTTTGGTCCTAAAAATAGTATTTTTTGCAGGAATTCTTAGCCTCACAATGCAGTGTTAAAAAGAAGTGGAAAGTCGCCTTCTGAATAGTCCTATTCGCATTCTGAGCTGTTGGCCATACTGTCATCATTCGTATCCAGAAAAATAATTAGCGGCTCGATCGTCACATCTAGAATTCCTCTTTTTTCCTCTTTTTTTTATTTGCGCTTCACGTTTACTACTTTTGGGAATCGATTTGCTTTAACGCCTCTTGAATTCATCGTCTATTATTTTAAAAGTAGTGTTATGTCTTGCCACAAAACCTTGAGCCCAAATTAATTCTATCGGATTTAGTTCATACTGGTCGGGGGAAGGCGCAGTACTCCGAAGTACTCTAATAATATGTTTTAGAGCAATTTCATCCAACACATATTTTGTGCAAGGAGATTTATTTAAATTAACGATTTCAAGTAACTCCTTTTTAATCATATCTCCTTAATCTGATATTCCTTTTGAAGAAAGTCATCGCAGAATATCGTTTATTCTCCAAGAAAAAGTTTATAGTTTTCAAAGTTTCGTGGGGTGGTGATTAGCGTTGTCCTTAACGATAACTGACTGAGGAGGACTACGGTCCGGCATTTGCTTACAATATTCCCCGAAAACATCTCCGTTCCTGTCCTTATACTAATCAGTTTTCATTGATCGAAATGCTAGTAAACCGCCTTCCACAACGCCATTGTCACTACCAATATCTGTGATTATTAATCGATTTCCTTTACCACTGACCATCCTTCTATGAAAGCTTGGTGCCAAGTGATTCTATTTTTATCCTGCCTTATTTGCCGACCGTGTAACCCTCACTTATTAAAATTTCGTTCAAATAATAGATATTATTATCTCTACTGATCTCAAAAGAAGAGTGTAACTTCTAAAAGGTTAAAGTGCGAGCGTCATAATTTTGAAAGTGCTAAATGCCATGAACTTATTTGATACTTTAAGTTTTGACTAATATAGGTTCCACCTGTAAAAGCCATGACAATTTTACTTCGAGAAATTCTAAGTGGCAGTATTGTTTTGATTTGTTTATTCGTATCAAGACATTGCAAAACCGAGTAAATATTTCCACAAAGTTAGATCTGCATCACCACAAATTAGAAAGTGTCAGAAACTCGATGCAAGAAGAGCCAGCAATCCATTAGTTATCTCAATGGGTTTGTTGCAAAAGTTATCTTTATCCTTACCCGGACCAATAAGGAAATGTTGGGTTATAGACACCTTTCATGCTAAAATTTTAACATTCATGGCGCTGATAATAAAACAGCTACAATTTGCTTATTCGAATCACGACATTGCAGAACCGCAAAGTTATCTCCGTATCTCCGCAAAGCAAAAAGTGCCAGAAAATGGATGAAATGAGAGCCCACTTTCACGGCAACCCAGCAATCCATTAGTTCTCTCAATGGATTTGTTGTAAGTTATCTCTATCCCTACCCTTTCCTTAACATTCACGTCGCTGATAATAGTACACCTACAATGGATTTGTTATTCGTATCAAGGCATTGCAAAACCCAGTAAATATTTCCACAAAATTACACCTGCATCATCGCGAAGCAGAAAGTACCACAAATTCGATGCAAGAAGAGCCCACTTTCACATCAACCTAACAGCAATCAATTAGTTTTCTCAATGGATTTATTGCAAGTTATCTCTATCCCTACCTGGACCCATAAGGAAATGTTTTATTATAGACAGTTTTCATGCTGAAATTTTAACATGCACGTCGCTGATTTGCAAGACCGAGTAAATCTTTCCACAAAATTAGACCTGCATCACCGCAAAGCAGAAAGTGTCAGAAAATCGATGAAAGAGTTCTCTCAATGGATTTGTTCAAAGTTATCTCTACCCAAACTAACCCATAAGGAAATGTGTTATTATACATAGCTTTCATGGTAAAATTTTAACATTCACGTCGCTGATAATAAAACAGCTCCAATGTGTCTATGATCCGAATCTTAAACTGGCAGAGGTGATAATGAGATAGGCTTAGCTCTTCCTAAATTCTTGCCTTCTCCAATTTTTGCTCGAAAAGTGATAACCGCAATGGGCAAAACAAAAACCAAATGGTTCTAATAACGCTATCTATCTTGCTGCAATTAGAGTATTTGCCCAAATTGATCAAACATGTTTAGTGTTTGGCCACACGTATCTGTTGTACCTCAATTTAGAATTTTTGGCACTAAACACTTTAGAAGTTACACTCTTCAAATATCGTATTCACCAACAAATAATTTCGTCTTTTTCCACTAGAATTAATTTAAAATTTTGCCGTTTTCGTAACGGAAATTCATTTTTTTTAGAACCCCCCACGGTGTTATTTTGCTTCTTGCTTTTTTTGGCATTTCAGCCATTGTCTTACACAAGATGGGTGTTTCTTTCTCAAAATAAAATGATTGTATAATTCGACTTACTGTATACCATCCTCGATATCGATTTTTCTTCCCGTTTTTTTTTTATAGCGATTTGAATAGATCATTTTTCTCCTTACGTGACTCTCTGAGCCCAGACGTTAAGAATAATAAATCTTTCATTTATTCACCTTTTTACTCACTCTTTTCATAGCAAGACGATCAGAGAAGCAGGCCAAACTGCTTCACTGCTTACCATAATTAACCCAAACTAAATACTGATGTTTTTCTTAAGTCCTTTACCCTCTAATATAAAAATTATTTAGACAGGTGTGTGAGCAACAATGTTTGTATGAAACGCCAATGTATAGCCAAAACAAGGTTGTAAAATTGGACTTTTCTCGGCTTCTCGGATGTTTTATGACTTTCTCTAATTGAAACGAACTTTAGTCCCCAGAAGTTTGTAATATTACACAAAAATATTACTTATTACTTTAGTTGAAACTACCCTTTACAATGCCTGATATTCCTATTATGACAAAAACAACTGTGAAGCGCTATACTATTCATCACTTTATTTACTAGGCTGTATTAACATTAAAATGCAAAACCAGTGCAATTTCTTTAAACTACTTTCTTTTTGTTCGATATGCCAATCTAACAAAGCGCATATTACTATTATATTTATTAGAATTATAAATAATACATTTTCACAGTTTCATAATTTCCACTTAATTAACTAACTATTATTAGGTTAATTTAGCATACTTACTTATCAATAATTATATTTTTTATTAATACTTAATTATCATTCATAAAATAGTCACACAATTATTAGGTTAGTGAGGGCTACCGCAACCGACTCGACGAACCCACTACTGCAAATATAGGTCGTTATATGGCAATTAATCCGACTTTGACACCATGACACCTGAAAGTGATGCTCAGAAAATTTATATTTCAATGTACATGCAACCAATTGGAGAACTTGTATTTACAAGCTATTTCCCATCACTATGGGGCGTCAATTTATAAAATCAGCTTTAATTTCATACGGTCTGTAACAAAATGTGTAGACCATCTTAACCTGGAAAGGATTGTCTAATGTGTAGTTTGAATTTGAAAGCACATCTTGATTGTGTGAATAATTCCCAAACGTTTTTATATTTGACTAACATGTCAACATTTTTTTAGAATTCCTGGGGGTATTTCTGAATCTTCCTGATTAAGATTTTTTGCCGAACGCCTTAAGACTGCCAAACACGTTATTGAATAATCATATTTTCTGATCACAATTTCACAGGTGCCAAAGTCAGAACCCGCGACCCGATTTGGGCTATCAACTTGATCTACACTCGGTGACGTACAAATACTAGGATGACTAAAACTGAGAAATGTTCAATTAAGAAATCAAATTATGTTTCTACCATACAGTTTGAAATATTATTAATATCAACATAAGGTTGGACTTAAGGAAATACTCCCAATAAATGATCGCGCATGTGTGATTGTTGACCCATAAACCATATAGACGGAGCGCTAGCAACGGTTTTACAAAGAGAATTTTAGCAAGCAAATAACATATTAAAAAAGTGTTTTAAAAGCGGAAATTTGTACACCCAGTTCATTACGCTAATTCAGCCAGGTAACTCATCCTCTCTGACGAAGGCGCTGGATCTTTATGTCCTCCATATTTAGTAGTCCTGCTGCCAAAGTGCACATGGGTGGATGATTCTTCTTCCACCAAGCCTGTTTTATTCTACATCTTCAACAATACAGTATAAGCTGAAGGTGCAGGTTGGTATAGTCGCGTCGCTTGCCTAATATACTCAATACGAGAAGGGCCTATATTATTCTGTATGGGGAGTCGATGACTCTGAACAAGTCATTTCAGATTACTGAAAGGCTAAGCTAGAAATTTCCCTTAGGGGTTTCAGTATTGTCGGAAACCCAAACAAAAAAAAACGTTAAATTGTCAGGTTTTAGCTAGTATCAACAGAGCCAGTTTTCTAATGCAATTTAAATACTTTTGTTTGTAATATTAATGCTTCCCTTAATAATGGCACCAATATGAAATAAATTCCTTTCTCCAAGTTTCAATCGTTACATACAATGCCAGGGGATAAGCACTGATTTAATATTTAGTAAGTTTAAATAAAATGTTACCGCTTGCTGAAATTCTGTTGGCAAAACTGTTGCTATCTATTAGGATTAATAGGAAAACATGCATTTTCACTCACCCGGAGTATAAACCGGTACGTCACCTTGATTTAGAGCCACACTCTCTCCAGCTGCGGCACCGGGGGGTGGAGGCATAGCGTATATCGGGTTGGAAGGCCCCTTTTTGGGCGACGGTTGACTGGTTACGGGAGATCCCGCTCTGGAGGCAGCCCTGTCTTCATCACTACCGTCATCCTGCAAAAGCAACTACGATTGAATTTATAAAGCCGACTTCAAAATAATTATGTTCTCGTCTTGCGCTAATCATACCCCTTCAAGGGGTAAGCCTTAGTTTTGATTGATATAAGGCAACCAATAAATTACATGTTAGATTATCGATTGCTATGATTAGTTCGAAACTATCACGTGATTTCAAAGTAATCAAGTTATCTTAGTGAACTAGTAATAGCAATTCCCAAAGGTTGAATACTAAAAGCCAGTATGGATGCTATTTTTCCAAGAATTGTAAGGAACATATCGTAGCTAAAAAGAGTAGAAAGAGCATTTTTAACTATCTGGCAAAATTAGTACGTGCAAGTGTACAAGGCAAACCGGAAAAACAAACAGACTTGTCTCACAGCACTGGAAACACATTACACACAAAAAAAAAGTGTGATTGGACACCTAAATGTTGGAAGTCGTTTATCTATAGAATCTAAGAACACACCAACGAACACAATCCCAATGGCGTAACAGATCTCATAATTTTGCCCATCTCCGTCAGATCAGGTGGGAAAGCCTACTGTACAAGTAGATATGTACCCTCGTCTGGATGGCGCCGACATTTTAAAGTCCATTCGTTAAATTTCTTGACCCATAGGAAAAATATCTCAATGTTCTTCTCGAATATGCCAAAGAATACCTACGGTGGGCCAAAATCTACATGCTTTCAGTTAGCCAGAGGGAGTTGAAAGCTTCCAGCTTTAACTCCAAAATTGCCTGGCCATTCGTCAGTACCTCAATCAAATAAAACACATTAATAACTATTATTCAATAAAATCAAATATATACAAATTACACGATACTCTCATTAGAGGAATGGTAACAAAATGGAGGAAACTCGCAGCCAGTACAAAAAAAAAACATTTAAAACTAGCCAGTACCAAAACCCCAGTAGGACGCAGCTATGCAGAAAGCTCACGAAACCACAAAGTGGCTTGGCTAAAATTATAGCCAGTTATTCACATGGAAAACAATTTAAAATATATCAGGTCATCAGGTACAAGTTAATAATTTACTATAATTAAAACAGGTGTACGTGATTGGTAGGAGAAAAGGGAAACTTAATAATCACAGAACCATACCACAAATACGCACTTGGCTAAACACATCAGGGATACTTTGATACGGGTGTCGGGACACATGCCAATGGTCGGAGAGAAGGTGCAAAGGCCCAATTCTACGTACCACAACTATTCTGTAAAATTACGAATGGTCACTTACTGAAATAGATAAATAAATAGAAAAAGCAGGCAAGAAATAATTTACTGGAGGGTTGCGTCGAGACAAATATGATTGGCCTCTGAGCTTAGAGAAAATGAACTAGCCATCGGGACGAGTCTTTGGAGCTTTGAGCCTGATGAATCTTTGGAGCTTTCGTGACGAACCTTTGGAGCTTTGAGGCGTCACCCTAAGAAGCGGAGAAGATCGACCAAGAAAACTGTATTTTCTGCATTAGTCAGCGGAAACTGCGAAACATACATTGTGTGATTGCACAATTAGAAATTACTAGATGCATGGTCTCTTACAGAGGATTTTTTCAAGTCATGATCTTCAGTTAGATAACAAGCTGCAACACCCCATACCATTCGGAGTGTCGCGTCATGCCTCATGTTAGAAACTTTGTAATTCTAAACAGAATGCCATCATATTCGTACCTGTAATAGCATAAATAGAATAAGACATGTTGGATGGAGCCACCTTGCAACCGCAAGCGCGCAGTCATGATGAAATAATGACAAATAATATTCGCATATAAAATGTGTGGGCTGGGATGATTTTATATCTCCAAAGATGGCATTAGAAACTCATAAAAATTATAAAGAAAATGATGCTAGTTAAGCCATCGACAATATGTATAACTCTAAAGCGTCCTGACGCTCAAGGGCATTAGGAGACCTGAATATAGCAAATAGAGAAATAGCTGTGAAGATATATATATATACTAATTATATATAGCAAGTAGGCAAATGTATCTATCTCTGCGATGAAACCAGAATTGATAACGGTAGGAATGATAATAAACAAATTCCCATTGCAATACACGGTTCGAAAGAATACCCATCACAGCTGAAACCATTCCAGAGTTACAGATATGACTGACATAGAGCTGGGAGGTTCATGTTGCAAGAAAAACTAAGAGAAAATGGACCACGTAGTTTGGAAGCCTAAAGAAGCCCTACTTACTTTCAGGATGGATGGCAAACCAGCCTGAAGAAAAATAGCATAAATCCATCGAAAGTTCTACAGCTTTGTTCAATTAGAGATACTGCGCTCAAATCAAATCAAATTACATTTACCCAGAGAGCTTCTATATTTTAAAAAATTGGCTTTAAAATAGCCCAATAACTAATTCGTTAATCTTCCTTACTTTTTAATTTAATATGAGTGAAAAATATATAGTGAAAGACCACTTTAATAATAATTATACATTCAATAAGCTCAGAGCATGCAAGCTACTAACGAATACAACGTTTAAAGTGGGACTCAAATTTGATGAAGTTTGGAACGCACATGTCTCGAACATGATCCACTAAAGTTGAAATTAGTTACCACAGCGGCTAACTCGCATTTTACTCCAGCCATCGCTTTATATTGCAGTTTGGTAAGTTAGTTTGATAACTTTTAGTGGTATATTGCCTCAGGCTGAATAACTAATATTGATCGTAAAAAGTTTCTTAATTATACGTAATAGTTTTGGAATATTAATGTTCCAAGTATATCAAAATCAATGTTTTCAGACGCCCCAGAAATTCTAACATTAACATTTTAATGATAATACGATTGAAACTAAATTCAAGTAGAGTATTTTTTCCACATTTAATTTAATCTTAAAGCTGTTCATTATAGCCGGAGAAATAAATGGCACCAGAAAAGCAGTTGAAGCGGAGATTTATTTATGTGGATGTTTGAGAGACGCTAGAATTGTAAAGGAAGCTAAGTGGTCTACATGGAAAATGTATGATACATTGAAAACATAAAACTCAAATTAGCCAGAAGTATCAATATAAGCCACTGTAAGTATTGTTTAAGTTTCAGACAGATTCCATTGAATCACAAGATAAGAAAGGGAAAATAGTCTTGGATTAGGAAGCTCTGTAGTTGACTGTAGTCATATCACAGATTATTATAGTGACAAGATAAGAAATTGCCGGTTCATTTGAATGACGCCTGAATATTTGCCTATGAATGAATACGCATCGACCCATAGTGCAATTGGTTATCTACTTGCGAGACATACACTGATTTTGACAAAGTCAATATTTCCAGGTTCTCGGAACAGCAGGTGTACTTCGATAAGTTTTTAGAAATTTTGGCAACTATTCTTGATCGTATGAATCTTTAATGCCCATTTTTCACACAATATAGTAGTTGTGCAACTTCTTCGATGTATTTAGGTTACACACCCCGGGAAGTTTTCCCGCCAGATGTGATGTATGTCTGGCCAATGTATTTTTCAATTTACATCATTTATCGAATCATGATGGTATTATTTTTAAATTCGACACTGTATGCTCACATAAACAGTCCAGAATTAGAGTGGCTTATAGATACGGATGAGGGCTTCTGTCGAATGTATGGCACAATTGAAAGGGTCAACTGTGATTGTATTAACAACCTTGGAATATTTATTGAAGAGAGGTTTCATCGTTTTCTGGATGTTATTGTTGACACTACAGTGTTGTTTTGTAAAAGTTGGTGGTCAGCGAGGGGAGGAGTGGTGCAGTGAACTAGTTTAATGGCAGCCTTCGTGATACGAGAGATAAGCCTGTTGAGAGAGACTGTTCTCTATCAACAGGCAAAAATTCTGTTTTGGATCAGAGCTGAAATATATATGGTGCTAAAAAAGCAGCAGATAATGCATATATATATATATAATTAACTCTGCCAATCCAGACTGTTATGTGGTATTCATCAACCCCCCGACTCTCTGGGATATTGAATGCTCAAACATGTAATAACTTTTTTATAAATATCGCTGATGAAGTTATAGTGAGTTTACTAGCTACAGAAAAAACCTTTCAAGACTTTCCGTCTAGCTCATTTAGTGCCAGTTTCTCAAAGCCCGAATAACTTTATTCATATAATAATTACTATGGTTACAATTGTATTAACAATCGTTGTCATAGGAAATATTTGAAGAATAAAGTTATCCATACTTTAAGAAACTGGGCATTAATAGTGAGACTCAGAACCTAAACTTCACACTCAATCCAAACAATCCCGATATGTCTTGTGACCCTCACGTGAAATTTCTTGGTGCGTTCCCCGATCCAAGACTAACATGGAAGGACCACGTGATGAGGTTCTGTGGTAAATTATGCTTTCACGTTGCGGATCTGTGTCAACGCTGATGACGGCCTATCATCGATATATTATATCGTAAGCGGTTCTTAACTGGGGTCATAGCGCCCATTCAACTAAAGTTCTTAAACTGCAATTTTAAATTGCCCAGTGTACATTAAGGCCACTCACGTTGACATCCGAGTAGATATGATATACTCCCTGATTTTCACAAACAATCAGATGGGGCATTGACTTCTACTGTTTAAATGCTTTTGATGTGCTTCCAGGACGTGGTTTTTCTAGTCATTGAGGCATTCTCTCATGATAGCAACATTTTACTTAAAGATAACATACCTAGAAAAAAAATGGTGCTGAACCTGCTCAATTCCAGTCATATGAACAGAATACTACTCAACATGAGGCCTCACCAGAGCAGAGTATAGCAACTTGCTAGATGCAAAGATTGTAAAATCCTGGGACATCTTTTGCTGAATCCCAGCATCCCAAGAGATTTAACAACAATGGCGGAAATGTGAGGAATAAATAAATAAACGTGCTGTCAAACGTGCATAATAACAATATCTTTTATATTGGAGACTATATTGAGGCGGCATTACTGATCACATTATTAAAATGTAACGAATCCCTTGAGAGCTAGTGAAGGTCATAAAAAAGCACGTCGCAACATTAAGGCACACCACTGAGCCTGTCGATATCTGACTGTAAATCACTACAATTCCGCACTTTGCACTCTGCTTAAATTAAAGCATTTAGGTACACCAGAACACACCTGAATACAGTCAAAAAAGTTGTTGATCCGAACAGCCTGATTGTATAAGTGTACAGGCGAATGGAATGTTATTTTTTCGTTTAATTTAAAAGTACTTCTTCAGATATATGTTTCGTTTGCTTTGATTTTTTGGTGGGTCATTGACCGTATGACCATATAAAGGAGCCGCGCCTGGATAAAAGTAAATAAGTGTATGGAATGTAGTGTAGAGGAGACAAGACTTAAAAAACAACAAATTGTTAACACACATCGAAAAGATATTTTTTGAGAGTATTGTTGGCTTAGGAGCAGATGATATTTTTGTGGCGAATCTGTAGCGTTTAATTACCACAGAAGCCCTTCAGAACGTCAGTTCTACTCCTCATGAAACCCTATTTTTTTTTAACCTTTTTTATATTATCGTACGAACTCTTGTTTCTCAACAATAAATAAGCCATTTTAAAAATTGTTCATCAACATTCGACTACTGAGCGGTGTCATACATGAGTCTACTAGGCTGTCCTTAAGTAAAAACTAATAAGGTAGTATTCTTCTTGCTAGAATAACTAATATTAATAAATATAGATAATTTTGTACGAACATTCAAAGTTAAGAATAAAATAATAAACAAATGAAAACAAAAAGTCGATTTGATGTATAAAGGACGAGTTATCTGCACTATCGGATGTTAATTATGTCTTTATCTACAACCAGATCATTTCCAGCATGTATGTACCAAACTATGCGTTCAAGTGCAACTTAATATTACTCAGAAATTATAGTGTCAGTTAATTATTATAAGCCCATATTTTGTCATATCTATATTTGGTGTTCAGATTTCGTTTGCAAGTAATTATTAAAGTGCGAAAAATCATCTGAAATAAAAACACAACACTAAAATCAAGAATGTGCTTTAAAAAATTAAATTATCAAACATGAAATATTACTTACCCGCCTTTTATTTGGTTGGGTGGTCACTGGCTGGCCTGAGCTTGGCCCTCCCTCTCGCTGAAAACATCACTACAGTCAGAACTCAACCAACAAACCAAAAGTAAATTTAAAAAAAAATAAAAAAACGCAACTACGCCTACAAAATTCTCACAGTCTGTGTCTAAATCATTCAATCAAATTAAAATGTGCTACTTCATCTTTTCAAAATTGACGTATAAACTAGGTGAAGTCCAACATTGAAACCAGCCAACGCATAGGTATAACGCATAAACAATGAGAGATAAATCTATGACCTATCGTTCCGGAAAATTTAACTGAGAACGTAAACCGACTGACTTTTGGCCCCAATATCCTACTCAATTCTAAATGGCATTATGCATATACAGAGCAATTAAGAAGCATACAAATAAAAGCAAGAAAGGTTTATATATACTAGTTATGAAAAAATAAAAACAATTATATTTATTTATTTTTAACAATTTTCAACCTTAATGCAGTCAGAAACTAACTAAACAAATTATATAATACTTTTATTATATGATTACTAATTATCTTACATCTTACATACATGTAACAGATGACCCTGTCCCTTTCAGTGGATTTCACCCAAAATTTGGCATTTCATATTTTTTCATGTATAAAATAAATACGTTTTCCATTAATCTGAGCACACACTGTGTGTGTGCATGGGCATTTTTCAAGTTTACAAAAATAATACTTTTTTATCTGATAAATAGATCTTGCTAACGCCTTGTTTCTGGTCAAATCACATTAACGTCCGATAACATTGCTCGTAAAGCACCCAACATTGTTACTATCTTTGAATAGCTTCTTCTAAGACGAATTCAGCCATACCATATTTATTGGATTTTACTGTAAAATATTGGAAATATGGAAATTTGTGTACCGGGTGTTTCACTATAAATGGACCCTCCCTTTAACTTTCTCAACTGACATTTTAGAAAAAAACGTTCAATACAAAAAAATAAAGGGGATGAAGTGAAGTTTTTATGGCATAGCACTGTTGTATACAGGGTGGCCCATAAATGCGGGATTAAACAAAGTTATATTTTTTTAAATGAAACACCCTATATATTATAGCATATTTGGATTTTGCGGAGAATTCTAGACATATTTTATAAATAATGTCCTATACCTATCTGTTACTGTTTTTGAAATATTGACAGTTGAAAATCGACCATTTACCAAGTTTGACAGCCTATAAAATCTAAACGGCTAAAGATAGAGCAAAATGGTTTGCACTTTCCTACCTTGGTTTTTCATAAGCTATCGTTTGACGCTAATTTTAGATTTAACCAGAGGTTAAATTTAACCGGAATTTCTTAACCTCTGGTTAAATAAAAAATTAGTGTCAAACGATAGCTTATGACAAAAACCAAGATAGGAAAGTGCAAACCATTTTGCTCTATCTTTAGCCGTTTAGATTTTACAGGCTGTCAAACTTGGTAAATGGTCGATTTTCAACTGCCAATATTTCAAAAACAGTAACACATAGGTATAGGACATTATTTATAAAATATGTCTAGAATTCTCCGCAAAATCCAAATATGCAATAATATATAGGGTGTTCCATTTAAAAAAATATAACTTTGTTTCATCCCGCATTTATGGGACACCCTGTATACAACAGTGCTATGCCATAAAAAACTTCACTTCATCCCCTTTATTTTTTGTATTGAACGTTTTTTTTTCTAAAATGTCAATTGAGCAAGTTCCATTTATAGTGAAACACCCGGTACTAATCTCTGATGAAGTTCTGTTTTATTTTGCAGATTAATGTCTTCCGTAATTGGACCAATTATACTTATTACTTACGAATGACGAATATGTCGACGTGGTTTTTCAATAATTACGGGGAATTCGGAGCGTGTAAAGTACTTTTATTCAAGTCGAATAAAAAAATACGATTATATGTTCAAACAGAAGTAAACATAATTAATTATATTAGCACCTAGTGCCATGTCTCACTTTGACTTATTTCAAAAGAATTAGGACTATTAGAAGTAAGCAGAAGTAGAACTCATCTGAGTATCAAAAATGTATCAATCACATTTGGGTCTATGGTTGTAATAAAATTGAATTTTGTGCTCAGCACCTGAAATCAGTATACAATTTTTCATATTGTCATTATTTCACAATAAGAATATAGTCTATTCAGAAATGTTTGACAGCACACAACCTCAATTATATCGTCCAAAGCAGGTGCATGGGCCATAAAACGCAGTAAACCATAGGCGATACCAAAAATTACCTACGTCTCCTAATATTCCAGTGTAAAAGGGTAATCTGTGTAGATACAAGTATAAGCTCTATATGAAAGCACCTGTGTAGATACAAGTATAAGCTCTATATGAAAGCAAACTACATTTAGTCTTGTGTTCGACTTGCTACACCGAGGCAACTTTTAAAAATTACTGAAGATCATAAGTCAGAATTAAAAAATTATGTTGTAATATCTCACACGCTCACCCACACCATACATTATTCAAGGACATCATATAGATGTGGATGAAAATATAGTAGAACGGGCAATCAGAAGCTTAAAAAAGAAAAAAGCCCCTGGACCGGAAGGAATACCTGCTGAGATGCTAAGGAATGGGACAAACAAGCTGAAGAAACTCCTGAAAGAACTGTTCACCAGATACATCAACGGTGAAGAAATACCATCCAGCTGGAAAGAGGCATGGATAACACCCATCCATAAAAAAAGAAGAAGAGACAACTGCTCAAACTATAGATGCATTTCCGTCACGAGTACAATGAGCAGACTGTACGGAAAAATAGTTTAAAACATTATAGAGGGAGAATATACACCAAGTGAAATAAAAGAACAAGCGGGATTCCGTGCAGGCCGATCTTGTGTAGACCACATCTTAGTTTGACTCAGCTAAATGAGAAAAAAGTAGCAACAAACAGAGACGTTCACTTGCTGTTCGTTGATCTCACAAAAGACTATGATACTGTTCCGGTACAGAAGCTATGGCAGGTACTAGAAAGTCGTCCATAACAACACGGTTATAATAGCAATAAAAAAAACTTTATGAGCAAGCTACATCACAGATAAAAATAGGAAATAACCTATCCGAGAGCTTTCCAGTTACGAAAGGCCTACGACAAGGCTGCTGTTTATCACCCACTCTTTTCAAAATATATTTAAATGAAGCTTTAAAAAAATGGAGAAGAAGCTGTAGTGGAATGGGAGTACAAATAAACGATGAAAACACTCTATATATACGCTTCACTTCGCTGACGAGCAAGTGGTGATAGCACAGGACAAAGAAGATCTGGAATTTATGACAATCAGGCTTCTCAAGAAGTATGAAGATTGGGGACTACAGGTAAACAAGGAAAAAACCAAATATTGGTGTATTGGAGCAGCGTCAGAGGATTTGCACTTAAATGACAACGATGTCATATACCTTGGAACACAAGTTGACAAAACAGGACGTACAGAGAGTGAAATTGAACCAAGAATCATAAAGGGGAAAAAGGTTATAGGCTGTCTTAACACAATACTATGGTCAAAACAAATTTCTTATCAAAGCAAACATCTTCTTTATAATTCCGTCTTCAAAAGTGTAGTAATGTATGGCTGTGAAACATGGCAAATGACAAAAGCCCTAGAGAGACGTCATTTGGCTTTGGAGATGGATTTCTGGCGAAGAGCGGCCGGGCAATCAAGCATGGAAAGAATATCGAATGCCCGAATAAGATAAATGATAAAGGTGGAACATACGATTGTTGACGACATTCAACAAAGACAGTTAATATGGTATGGCCATGTGGAGAGGATGACAGATGAACGGCTCCCAGAACTAATACAACAATGGTTACCTACCGAAAGACGACGCAGAGGTAGACCAAAAACCACATGGATGAGTAGAATACAAAGAGCAATGTCGGGGAGCGATTTGCATCCAGGAGATTGGGAGGATATAAAACACTGGAGGCTGGGCACCGGAAGGCGTAGGACGCTAAGAAATCGGATCTATGATGATGATGTTGTTGATAAAACTGCAAAAAATGTGAAATAAAAGCGCTGTGAATACCAGCATAATTGCGAATTAAATCTTATTGAGCTCATATTATGGGCCCAAAAGATTATGAGGCTAGAAAAAAAATACTTTTAAAATGAAAGCCGAATTTGAATCTAACTCATTGAAAATAATCACCGAACAAATCTGGCGAATCGCAGGACATTTAACTACTTGATTTCTTAATAATAATAGTCATAATATTAATAATAATACACCCCACTTGAAATTAACAATATGACATAATAAGGACTGGTCATTCTCAACCTACGCTACTGATACTATACTTGACTGAAAGTGTTGCTTTTATTCATTTTTATAATTTTACGACCCTATTGTATTTCGTATGTATAGTAGGTAGAAACCACCTGAATTGTTATGGAAAGGTATATTTTTCTTATGAAATTATTCTCTAATCTGTATACAAATAAATGATCTTTACACCTGCTCTGTGCGGTATAATTGAGGTTGTGTGCTGTCAAACATTTCTGAATAAACGACAGTGCAATTTCCCATAGAACACGCTTTTCAAAAAAGGAACGCGGTAAGATTTTTTTTAGATCATCATGACTTTAAGCAAAATTCTCTATGCACAGAATGATGAGCATGACGGTCACTGCACACACCCTTGCTCTCCTTGTAAAGTCATCCTATGACTCAAATTAAAAGGAAGTCCATTTTCAATCGCAACATTTCGCATTTTTTCATGTTTTATCTGTCAAAAATATTTGAGGATCTGCCATAATATATAACGCTTGTCGCATGTATTTTCCACAATTTTGATTCTTTAGGTTGGTTCTGTCTAAAATTCTATTAAAAAATATAGTGTATAGCATAGGCAAGTCATTGAACACAAAAAGAGCATAACAGGTAGGCAACATACAAAACTTCATTTAAGGCTCTGAAATTCCCCTTTACCGTAGGTAATGTTTGGTTAGATGTATCTTTAGACTTTGACACAATAGTTGATATTTGATTGTCTTTACAGTTTTTCACGCAGCACACCGAAATCAAATTAGTACAATGAGAAGCTCATACAGGGTGTGAGGTACCAGGAAAAGAAACGCGGATTCAGTTCTTCATAATCGAAACTTAAAACTCATAAAATCAGACCACAGTGAGGCAGGGAAAATATAAAAAACTGGATAAGATTCTACTTGTTAGTCAAACTTTATAAGCGAAGCAAGGGTAAATTAAGTGACCTATGTCCCAGAGATCTGCTATGTCCGTAACTGATAAGTGCTATTCTATCCAAAAGTATTCTTTATGCCCAGATTTATACTTTATCGGAAAATAATTGACATCACCCCTTTTTGGACTGTTGAAACTCCATCGGCTGGTTTCAAAAACCTTAATCATGATATGCTAATATTAAAAATTTTAAATTTATGTATGACTATTATCATAATGCGCTACTCTGAATTTTGGGTAAAATTTAGGAGAGGAAATAAAAAAAGTTTGTGGCTGAAATCGCCTTATGCATGTATCCTCATTTTGAAAGAAGTAAAACATATAACAACAGAAATAAAGTTCTATTTTAAGATCAGATTTAATTTATATTTCCATTACATGATATTCTGTTGTTGGTTATACTAAAATCAGACTTAAAGAAATTAGCTTTATTCATAACATTAGCTAAATAGGGAGAGTAGGTACTCTAGCAAAGTGAAACCAAAGTTTCACGCCTAAACAAAATCTTAAAAACCTTACATGCTGTAACGAGTGCTCATTAAACTTATACTGACGCCCAAAGTAATACAAATATAGTTAAAAGAAAACCATTAACCAACTGCAAAGAGTAGACATCACACCCAAACAGTAGACAGACATAACAAAGGAGAAAAATAATAGTTTTAAAATAAGAAAAGATATATAACTTTCAATACGTCACCTGTATTTGCAGATGGTATACTGACGGTACCTATCCAAAAGGAACTGCTAATATTTATAAAGGGGAAGAACAAGCCTCTTACCTTTTTCATGCTGTTTGTAAAGGTTATCTGCTATTTCAACTCAAGCGGCAAGCCTCGTAAACTAAAAGTGATGCTTCCAAGGACTTTCGGTACTTAGAGGGAAAATTCGAGCAAAAAAAGATTAGCCTGACACGTTTATGGAATTAAAGCCATCTTTGCTGTGCCTATTTAACAGATCTGCCTGTGTTTATAATTTATATGTATTTCACTAACCTCTCGAGAGACGTAATATATTTAAATTCCAACAAATTGTAAATAATAAACAGTAGGAAAATAGCATACATATATAATGGAGATACCTGATAGCTAAAACATTCCTTTCATCCATTTAATTAGAATTATCTATTATGATTTATTCGTCGTTGGAAGCGCTGGTTTCAAAGCTTAACAATAATGCCCCTAGAAACCATCGTCAAAGAAAACATATTTTTTCGGCTGTCTGAATGTGGTAGACATTGCTGATACTAAAAGAACTTCCATTTTCTTTATTTAACTTAATTACACAACGTTTCGGACAGTCCATCTCTGCCTGTTATCAAGTGTAAACTAATCTAAATCCTAAAGCTACTGACTTTATATTCACAACTGGGTTCCCAACTTATTTAATTTAATTTGCTCTTAAATTAATAAACTGGGTAAGCCTGGGTAAAAAGACTTGTCTAAAAGGTTCCACAGTCTCACTCCCACACCCACTGGAGAATAAAATCCAACATTTCTCCTAAATCTTAGAGGATCAATCTTAAACTGATAATGGTCATTCCTACCCATATAGGGAGGTGGCCGCAGTTCATCTTTGAGACACCACAAGGAAGGAATGTCAGATTGTAATTTATAAATCATTATTTAAAAAAAAAATTCACTATGATGATACAAAGTAGGCCATTTTAAGTTTTGCAAAGCCACGGAAGGGCTAAAATCCCTCTTAAAATTCAAATAAACCCAACGAACCGCCCCTCTCTGAACCATCTCCAAATCATTTGTAAGTCCAATCTGGTTTGGATGCGACACAGTGGGACAATATTCAAGTATGGGTCTAACATAGATTAAAAAAGCCTTTGCTCTAGCTTTCCTAGACGCCTGCCCTAAATTTCGCATGACAAAACCCAACATTTTGTAGGCATCCTTACCCAAGCCGGAAATATGGAAATCCCAGTGAAGGTCAGTAGCCAAATTTACTCCCAAATATTTAAGGTGATCCACTGATCCAATTAAACTACCTAAAACCTTATAGGCAGAATTTATCTTTCTCCTGCCAAATGTAATAAACTGACTTTTGGAGCCATTCAGCCTCATGCCATTCAACTCAGTCGAAGCCTCAATTTGCAACAAGTCATTTTGAAGGGTGAGCATATCATGATAATCTCAGACTGTCCGGAAACCAGACGATCATCAGCAAAGAGCAGTACTGTTGAACTTATATATCTGGGCAAATCATTAATACATATTAGAAAGGCTAAAGGGCCAATAACGCTCCCCTGGAGGACACCCGATGAAACCTATTTCTCCCTGGGAACAGCCCCATCCACCATGACACAATGAGCCCTTTCCTGAAGGCAGCTTTGAACCCATAAAACGACTCACTTATCTATATTTAATTTAGAAGATTTACTCACTAACTTATCATGGGGAACTACATCAAAAGCCTTTTGAAAATCTAAGGCTACAGCATCTACTTGAGAATTGTTCTCAAGTGACTGAATTATATTATTACTATTATATACTAAAGCGAGGCGCTCACCCGTGATCGAGTTCGAGTTGGGAGTAGTTCAAGAATAATATTATTATTCTTGGGAGTAGTCAAGTGTCCACTGAGGGCGCCGACATTGGTGGGCTTTATTAATGGTTGCCAAATAGTGGGTATTTCTACGCTTGGTTTACCTGAAGATATTCTCACAGCTTCTTTAAACTTGTCCTTTTCCAATGAGGTTCCTTGTGGACCACCCACGCCTCTGACCATTTAATGCTCTGTTCTTTCAACCAAACCAAACATGATCAGCGATCCCCGATCTTTTTGTGCTCTTCTATTCTTACGTTTAAATGACGTTTTGTTTCCCCAAGACACACTCTCTTATTTGGATGAATCAAGTTTGTTTTTGTCACGATGCTTTTTAGTGTTCATCCAGACTTAAAGACCATTTTGATTTTGTAGTGATTAGCTATTCGTGTCATATTTTCAGACGTTCCATTTTACGCACGAAACCGTTAAAAAAGATAGGGTGTCTTGCTCAGGCGGTCGTGTTATTGGTTCTACCTTACAGCTTTCTATAATCTTATTTATAGACCTTATAGAACATCGATCACACCACATGATTGTAAGCCACCATATCTTTATGGGCTGCCAAAAATTCATCAAGATGATGTGCCACTCAGAGGTATCACTAGTTCAAGAGATTCGGCAACCAGGAGATTAAGTAGATTTCTCCTTCAAACTGTTCAGCCTTTAGTGGGCAAAATTTGTAAAGAATTCTAAACTAACCCAAACTAAATCCTTAAGCAAATTTATCAGCTTTGACGTTGAAAGTCTGTATACCAACGTGCATTTGGAGGAATCATCGATCATTGTTGAGACTAGATTGGGGGATGATACATTTTCAAAAAGAACTTCATGGCCCCTGGAGGGAGAGATGGAACT